>CM053507.1:5282549-5391868 GCA_028627145.1 Eidolon dupreanum
TGTACCTCGTGCTTTAGAATTCTAAGGCAGCTTAGAACAATAAATATACTATATGACTGTTTGTACCATATGCATGTATTATTTTTTAATGTAAAAATCCATAATTAAAGAACACATAGTACAAGATATTAGATAAAAAATTATAGGCCTAGAGAATTAAGACAGAGTGTGTTGAAGGGGGCGGGGAGAGGGAGTATCCCCATATGTAGTCAAAAAAAACCCTACACGTTTACTAAAGTCAGCTTCCTAGCAATCAAACTAAAAACCTGGCTACTTAATGTCCAAAGCGCTCTAGTATCTGAAGTAAGAAAAGACAGTTTACAAGACATGCATTTTGCTTCCCGTTTAACTTCTGCTCTAGATTACTTTTGACTTTGCTGGGCCCTAGTATGTGGGCTAACTTAAAATAGTATTTTCATTGATTTGTAACTTCCAGACTTAACAAACACATGCATTTCCCCCCTCCCCTTTTTATAATAATATAGTATTTGCTCATGGTGGGTGAGTCTATAAAATACAGAAAAATGATAAAGAAGGGAAAAAATTGCCCCATAGTCTTACAACCCAGAAAGAACCACAGTGTGAAATTCTCAAGTTCTTGAGCACTTGTAAAATGGCAAGGAGGCAGCATTACTTTGCCCTTTCAGAGAAAGTCATAGAAACCACATTCAAGATGAAATAGAAAGGAATCTTCTGCTGCTCACATGCTCGTGTTTCATGACTATGTAAAAATCAGGCTGCCTGTGTTTTCAAGACACTCTACAGACATAGTCTTGACTTTGCAAAGCCTGGAGCGTGACTCAGGCGGGGGGAAAGATACCAGATACCTCATGTTCATTCTTCAGCAATCCTAAGGTTGGCTCTTTCCGTGAAAAGGCATGGGCACCATGCAGAGGCCATGGACGCTTATCCTACATCTCATGGGTTTTCAACGCCTGGTGAAGTTCCCTTCTCTTGCAGAGCCTTGACTTTTCGTCAACATGAACTTTCATTTCCATTTTTCTTTGAAGCCTCAAACACCATAGTTTTGTGACTTACTGTGTGTTCACACAAAACAAAACAAATTCATTTAGATAACATTTGTCAGTGAAGGAAAGAACAGAAAGAGTCCAGGGACAGTGAAGCATGTTCAGAAAGCACAGGTTTTTTTCAACATTGTGTCCTTCCTTCCTTCCTTCCTTCCTTCCTTCCTTCCTTCCTTCCTTCCTTCCTTCCTTCCTTCCTTCCTTCCTTCTCTTGTTCATTTAACAAATGTTCATTGAACATCTGTTCCATGCTAGATCCTGTTCTCAACACATAAAGGAAAACTCTAAGCGTGTGGAGCTTACATTTTAGTAGAGGTGACAGAGGACACACAGCAAATACAGCACCTTGTGTCTCAGATGGTGGTGGACTTGCTCTTGAGAGGATGAGTCAGATTGAATTCTGTTCCAGGCCTTTCTCTTGATATCTGCAGCTGTCAATTCTGTCGAAGCCACTTCTCTTTTACATTGCAATGCTAGTAGTAGGTCCTGAGGTGGTTGGACCCTGTGTGGGGAATGGGGAAGCCCTGGCAGGAGCTGAGGTGGTCCTTTGTACCAATCCACACAGCATTTCAAAGTCCCCAACTAGCTCAGGCACCTGGGAGGTATTCACTGAGTGGCAGTGTCTAAGGGTCTCACCTTCAGCTCACAGTTCCACCAGCTCCCCTGACTTGGAGAGCCTCCTGCCCTGCCTTGGCCCTCCCAGGACACACAGTGAGGAGGGCACTGTTGCCCCCTGGCACTGTCCTAAATACCCAGGGACACGAGTACAGCTGCAAACACATCCTCACTCACTCTCTCAGGTGGTACAGAATCATCTCTGCAGATGAAGCCCCAGAACCTACCTGGACCATTTCAATCAAGACTCAGTGACACTTTCTTTTTCCCCCAAAGGGACATCACTCACATTGCCTCAGGAAACGAAGAGTCCTAAAGAACTCTGATTCAGATGAATACAATGCTAGTAAATAACACATTATTCTAACACTTAAATTTTGACTTATTCAAAGAGACACCTCCATTGCCTTTTTTTATTCTTCAACGAACATTTGTTGAGCGCTTACTATGTGCCAGGCATTGTCCTAGACACTTGAGATACAGCCCACACCAAACCATTGTAGCTAAATTTAAACTTTAAACAACCCTCAGACTTTAATAATTTAATTATTAAAAAGAGAAAAATGTCCTTTAAACAGGAAGCCAGAGAGAAAACTAATGAGCAAAAACAGATTACTGAAAATATTATGCACTTCCTGACCTAGATAAACATTTTCATCAGCAGGAAGAGTGTATTTGTTAAAAAGGTGAGCCCAGCTATGCGCTATTAGTTACCTTGACAATACTAGGAAACAGGAACCATTAGGTCATTTTTGCCATGTAAATTAAATCAAATCAGACACCATGTCCAACTTTCCAAACCTCTTGAGTTGAACAAAGCCCAGAAAACATAGGGATGGCAGGCTGGCTTTGAACCTGCTATGAGCACAGCTGAGACGCTCATGAATTTATTCAGAGGGGTGGACGCACCTTCTCTGAGCCCACTCCTTGCCTGGAGGACCCACTCATCCACATCCAAATCCTCTCTCCCTCAAGCCCACCACCCTTTGACCTGGCTCCACCCACTGAGACCTCCTAACTAGGAGGAAGGGAGGGCCACCCTTTTATTTCTCTATTGGCTCCCTTTTCACAAGCATTTCCCGCCCCTCATATCCCACCTCCACTATAGCAATATCAACAACAGGGCAAACGCAAAACAGAAGAGATTGTTTCTCTTCCACAGATTAAATTTCTATTTCGCGCCTTTACTTTAAAGCATGTTAACTTAAAAAGAAAAGACCGTTCAAGGCGAAAGGCAACATATATATTTGAGATAAAAAAAAAGAATAGCTATTAGAAGCCCAAATAGTGTTTTGATTAGGAGACAAAGGCAAGGGGTATTTATGAGAAAGGGAAAGGAAACACACCAATAGAAGGGATTTCTATTGCTGCAGAAAAACTAACATAGTGATGCTATTTCTAAAAAATGTTTTTAATCTGGTAATCATAGTTTCTGCTTTCTTGTTATCTCTGCATACAGTTCTCTGAGATGCAGTGTTGCTTTGTTCCGGTCCAAGGGTTACTTTGATTTGTTTCAACATTCCAAAGGTTTGTGGGTAAGACGTGCAAACCAGTTGCTCTGGGATGGCAGCCCGACTCCATTTTAAAGTGGCTCCATTTATGTTATTTTTTACAGCCAGATGAGTCTCATTTCCTCAAATCAAAATGCGAAACTTCCACTCAACCTTGCATTTGGAAATGGTCGTTCGTAATTGGTAGGTAAAGGACCCCACACGTGACAATGGAAAAGAATGAGACAAGATGATACGACCGATTATGAGGAGAAGGCACACCGGAAAGTGAAATGTGTTTCATTGTTACTTTTTAAAAACTACGACATTTAAGAGCTATTGTCTACCCATTACTTAGAGTTATAATAAAATCTTTTATGTTTAAAACATAGCATTTGTGATAAAATATGGTTCTCCTTTAGTAACTAATTGTCATTGAAATCTTTTTCCATATCGAGTTTACATTTTGGATAATTTTAGATTTACAGAAAAGGTGCAAAGATAGTACAGAGAGTTCTGTATGTACCCTTACCTCGTTTCAGTTTTTCTAAGGTTAACATCTTACGTTAATAAGGTACATTTGTCAAAACCCAGAAACCAACATCAGTGCTTTAATATTAATGAAACCCTCAACTTTACTTGGATTTCACGTTTCCATATTAATGTCTTTTTTCTGTTCCAGGACCCAGTGCAGGCTACCACCTTGCATTGCCCTGGATCCTTTCTGAAGTGGCAGATAAGGGATTGAAAAAAGGGTAGACTTAATTACATGTTATCCTGTTGGGACCACTGAAACTTAAACCTTCTTTTGAGTTGTTTTGCTTTTAAAAAATAAATATAGTCAAACAGACAACTGGATTTGTCCCTTACAAGCAAGAGCTTGCTAAGGAAGGAAATTTTTTGCTTTCTTTATAGTCTTGACATCCTTTATTTTACATAGTGCACAATGAGGAAACTTTGGGCGTGACAAATATTATGTTGATTGATGGTTTTATATATGTAAAAATACTCATCAAGATGTACATCACACATATACAGCATAGTGTATACCGATTATACCTCAACTAAGCTGCAAAAAAAGAAGGCAAATAATTGTATGTCATGGTTAAGACCTTAAACATAAGCTTGCAAAATGCTTAGTCAATGATCGTCAAGACAGCAGATCAATCTAATTATTTCTTGAGTCAATTTCTACTTTTGGAGAATCTCAATGAAAGAGAGTTTTAACTCTAAAGATATTTCACCCTTAACCTGAGATTTCCTCCCTTAGAAGTCAGAGCAGGGCCCATATATAAAAACCATCTTGTCTCCAGCCATGCTACCCTGAACAAGCCCCAACCTGTCTGATCTTGGAAGCTAAGCAGGGTCGAGCTTGCTTAGTACTTGGATGGGAGACCACCTAGGAAGACCAGGGGCTAGAGGCATAAAAAATAAAAAAATTAAAAAAAAGGAATTGTAAGCTGACAAGGTCCTTGCAAACTGTGAGGTCAACCAAAGGTTGCCTCACCTAAAAACAACAACAACACAACAATAACAACAAACCATCCCAACTCAGTGCTGGGGCTCTGGCCCCTGCAGGTAGTTTCCAGGCCTGGGGAAATTCCAGTGTCACTTTGGGCGTAGGGATATAGACAACCCAGTGATGTCACATACAAACTGGGGCTTACCCTACCTATGGGCCAAAGGTCACTGAGACTGGTAAGAGAAAATGTACCAAGAAGCCAGAGTTGTCTCCAAGGAAAATCCAGGCTGATGCTGATCGATTTTGAAAAGCCAAGTATCGCAGAATAAAACAATTAGGCCACGGGAAAATATCACAGGCATCGTACAGGTCCACAATCCTAATCCACAACCCCCAAATTCAAAGAGTTCTGAAAACACCGACTTTTTCATAGCTCATGACTGAGTTAACAGGAAGCTACATATAGTCTTTAATTATCTCATGAGATTGAAATAATTACACATTTCTCTTGAGAACTATAAATGGTTCTGTTACAAAGTGCTGGTCCATACCTTGCTGGAGGTGCTCCATAGTGTTATCTGTACTATTCACCTTTCTAAAACTCCAAATTGCAAAGCATTTCTGGGCCATGTTTCCCAGGTAGATGGTTGTACACCTGTGCTGATACCCATGCCGATCTATTGCACACCAGTACTTCAGTCGTTTAGTCGTCAGAGATTCTTCTCGACTCACTTGTAAAGGAGAAATTAGTATCCTCTTTGAACCAGAAGAAAACTGGGCTCAGAGGCCTCGTGCTGGGGTCTAAATCCTATATGGCAGAAGCCACCCTGGCCGGTTCAAGCAGAAAACAAGTGTGTGGAAGGGTATTAGGTAGCAGAATCCTTGGGGGAGCCAAAAAATAAACGGAGGCCCCGTGGCAGGGCCAGGAATGGACTTCCTGTCACCTCTGGGTGACTCTAGTGGGCACATTCTTTCCCCACAACCTCACCAGCACCGAGGTATTAAACCGAATATTAAACCTGGTATTTTTTGCCTGTGTTTATATATATATACATATATAGAGACATTTTAGTAGGCAAAGAACAAAAAATTTCTTGTTTAGTTGTAGCTTTTGACTGAGTGAGGTTGACCATCTTTTGCATGTGTAAGAACATTAAGAATTCCCTTTTGTACGAACTGGCCGATCGCATCTTTTGCCCTTTCTTGAGTGGGCTATTGTCCCTTTTAAAATTGATTTGTAATAGTGATGTTAGCTCTATTCAATCATATGTGTTGCAAGTATGTCCCCCAGGCTGTAATTTGTCTTTTGAATTGCTTTGTGGTAATTTTTCCCTTACAGAAATTTGTAATGTTTATGCAGAGCAATGCATAAAACAACTGGAAATAAATGAGGCCGCATCAAACGTGAAGACAGAAGTTGATCTCTTGGTTGGAGCAAGTGAAAAAGTCTTAGGGGTATGAGAGTGTGTAGAGCATACTCCCATTTATATTTTTAAAATTGGATTGAGTATGGCACTGGATGTTCTGTAAGGATACACGGGAAAACAATAGCAATGGTTCAACGCCATGAATGTGTATTGTTTTTATGCGTGTATGTACCCTTTAAAAAGATAAATGGTGATATATCATACACACCGTCCAGGAGACAAGGTGGAAAGAGGGACTTACTTTTTAATTCTTTATTGAAAACACTTTTTCTTTTAATTTTTTGATATGTGGACCAGTTACCTTTTTGAAAGAGAGTAATCAGTGAATTAATTCTTTAATACATTATAACAATAATTATTTCTCTTTGTGCTTATGAATATTTTTTCCTTAGAGAGGACTTCCATAGTTTAATATTGTTAACAAATTTATTCATGTTTTTCCTTAGGACTTTTGTTGTTTCATATTCGACCAATCTATAATTTATAGTCATTTAAAGAATAAAGTTAGGAATTCAGTCCTCTTTTCCTATTGGCATTTTAATTGGGATACTATGAAATTTAGAAAATCATTTGGTGAGAGTTGATGTATTTTATAAGAACAAAGTGGATTTTTCTACTTACTTGTGTCTTCTTTTATATTCCTCAAAATAAACCCTATAGAGTTTTTGCTAAATTTATTAGTTGACATTTTATCTTTTGATGTGTTAATGCCACGATTATAAAAGGGACCTTTTCTTCCATTATGTCTATTTTAACTCGTTTTTGTTTCTATATGGGGAACTGTTGCTTTCTACATATTAATTTTCTAATGTTACATGATCAAATTCCCTAATCGTTTCTAATAGTTTTCCAGTCGATTGTCTTCGTCCCTTACGTACGTGCAATCCCACATCATCTTCAGACGGAAATGACTGTGCCTCCTCTTTTGCCTGCCTTTACGCTTGATATCAATGAAAACTGTGTTCTACTGTGCTGTGTCCAGAGACCTAAAAAGACACTGACACAGATGACACTTTGGTATTTATAACTCAGCAGGACTGTCTCAGTTGGCGGAGTGTCAGGGAGGAGGCCTTAGAGTGGTTGGCATTTGTGCTACCTGAGGAAGGTGGGCTGTGCTGGAGGTGTGAGCAGATGCTCCTCTGTCTACCAGGCTCTGGACAGGATCTTAGCGTGGTGGCTTTGCTGCCAGGTAGGAGCACTGGGTACTTAGCGCATCTATCCTTAGTCCTCACAGGGCAACCCCACAGGTGGGTGGTATGGGAATGATAGGACCATGAAGAGTCCCAGTGTCCCTTGAAAAGGGAGGAACCCCTGAGAAGGTGCCAAGACACAGGCCTGCCATGAGGGACCCCACGGGACATCTTTCACAGTGTAACTCTGAGGTCAGTTTTGCCATCAACGATGCAGAGAAAAGCCTGGAGTCCTGCTGAGCATGTCGACAATGCTCCCACTGGGGAAGAGAAGGAGTTGAATGAGAGAGCTGACTCCCGATGAAGGAAATTCGTGTCTTCCTCAGCTGGTGGCTGAGGAATCATCCCATTTGGGGGCAGAAAAAAGTGGAGAGCAAGTTCCCAGCTGCTAAAGACATCCTCAGAGCCAGAGCTGGCTTTGTGGGGGCAATGAAGTGACCTGGGCTGCTGGGTCTCTTGGGGAACTTAGACCCTCAGGACAGAGAGGGTCTGTGCTCTTCCTTAGAGAGGAGAAGGGAGCTGTGGCCTTAAAGAGCTCTGGACACTTGATGCTGGTGACCAGTCCCTGCCCCAGGCACCCCATTGGGCAGGACCTGCCCTCCCAAGGAAGGTATGGCTGCAGCTGGGATGGCCCCCAGCACATGTACCTTAGGTAAACAAGGCTTGGTGGACTGCCAGCCGGCATCATCGGACAGAACTTGGAAGCTGGTGTCAGCCCCAAGGGTGGTTCAGAACTGATAGCAAAGGGATTGATAGTGATTAAGCTGCCCAGGGAATTAGTCTCTGGCTAACCCACACTCGGCCAAGCCTAGGCAGTTCTGTAATCTACTTGTACTTTGTACTCAACTCACTCATTGAAAATAGCCATCTGGTTCAGGTAATACTTGCTGCTATGTGGTTGATGTGAGAAGACACTTTTACCAGTGGTTAAAGCCCTTCAAAATTTTCACTGTTAACAGAGAAGATAAAGTTGACATGTGGTTATTATGTTATAACCACATAGTATCAAAGGTTACTTAGCTAAGTATGAAAGTAACAGTAAGCACCGAAAACATCAAGAAACTCAGGAAACCATTCCTCGAAGCCTTTGAGTACATCCAGTCCTGCATAATAATCAAGCAGGTGCTTTTCAGATTAAGGTCATATGCTCTTTCACGCACTAAAACTCTTTCAGGGTGCCGAGAAATTGGACCCTCGTGAACCAGTTTCCTTGGTACATTTTAAGGTCCCATAGAAGAGTTATTGAGATGTACTTGATCATGTTATTGAGATGCAGGGTAGTTATGAGTGGGGTGGGTGGACCCTGTCTCATTCTGGAAACAATCATGCACAAAGAGCTCAAGTGACTTCATAGCAAATATTTATTGAGGACTGATAAGGCGCGGGATATTCCAAAGGATATGATATTATAACACAGACTTTGTTTCCAGGGTCTTGCCATCAAACAGGAGAGAAGATGGGAAAACATGACCAAGGTAAGGCAGAGGAAGAGGAAGGCAAAGACAGTTCTTAGAAGGAGGGGGCTGGTCAACAGCATCACCGCTATAGAGGAGAAGGGTGGGACACGTTGGATCAGAGCCCAGGGTGTGGTTGCTGAGGACAGCGGTGACTTTCAGAGAGCTGTGTTGAAGCAGCAGGCAGTGAAGCCAAATCAAGAGGGATTAACCAATGAGTGGGTGTGAGGAGCTGAGAAAAATGTGGTGAGGAGACATGGTGGCGAGTGAGGAAGTGGTGGGGCCAAAGGAAATGTGTGTCTGTTTTTTTAGGTTGAGGAAGACCTGCGTATGTTTATAGGTGGGGGTGGGGGTTAGGAGAGGGATTAAAGATGCAAAGGAGGTGACAGTGATCACCAAGCTCTCTCCCTGTCCCATTTGCAGACCCAGCCCGTGCTTTGTAATTCTGGAGAGCACCAAGAATGCCGGTGTTTGATCGTCGATGAGTATTGTTTGAACTTCTCTTGTTTTATAATGAGCAGATGTTAATATTTTATTGGTGAAGTTAGAATGAGCATTAACTGAGGTCTACTTTGCTTCCTGGAGGGGCTGGGGCAATGATGTACACAGCTCAAACCTTCAAAAAACATAACTATGGATGAACAAATGTGGCATATTTATACAACAGAATATTATTCAGCCAAAAAAGGAACAAAGTACCGATACACGCTACAACATGTATGATCCTTGCATACATTATGCCAAGTGAAGGAAGCTGGGCACAAAAGGTCAAGGATATTATATGATTCCATTTACATGAAATGTCCAGAATAGGTAAAACTATAGTGATGGAAAAAAGGTGGGTGGTCGCAGAGATTGCGGGGAGGGGTCTGAGGAGTGACTGCTCAATGGTATGTGGTTTTCTCTAGGGGAGATGAATATATTTCAGATACACGTGGTGGTTGCACAACATAGTGAATGTAGTAAATGCCACTGAATTGTGCCCTTTAAAAAGGTTGTTTTACATTAGTGAATTTTATCTCAATCATCATCATCATCATCATCATCATCATAATCGTCATCCCAGGCCAGTGCTGGATTCCGCTTCCTTCCATTCAAGGCTTCAGTACTCACTAGACTTGCAGCCAGGGACAGGCTGCCCTGGTCCACAGTGTGCTGGTCTCTGAAATGGAGATCCTAACGTTTGTCGACCAGGTTGGCCAGCTGGCACGACACGGCCTGGTGACTTCCTGCTGTCCTCCTCATAGCGTGGGGCGTGTGATACTTCTTATAGCTTCATCACGTCCTGGTCTTCAGCGAATGTTGTGGCTCAAATGTACCATGCTGTACCCGGTGACCCTTTGCTGTGGTTGGTCGGGGACCAAGGGGCCTCCAAAGATGCAGGACTTTCAGTGCAGACGCTGGGGAAGTCCCCAGTAGACTGGATGAGTTGGTTGCCCTGTCTTGTTCTCTGGTTAAATAGGTGTACAGAGCTCAAGCCTCCAGTGTCTGAGGTCCTCTCGGGCTGTGTACCTGGAGGCCGTCTTACCTCGCAGTCATACAGCCACATTACAGAGATGTTGAAAAGGTACCCGAAGCCGGTGGAGGGGGATTGGACCTTAAGAACGATGAAACTGGGACAGCATGAGATGAAGGGCTGTAGCAGTTCCCCTTTTGGAGTAGAAATTAGAATTTCCTTTGAGTTCCTCTTAGAGATCAAAGGCTCACCTCCTGAGTGGCCTCTTTGGTCACAGAGATACAAGGCAACCTTCCAAGGACTAGCCAGCTGTGGTGGTGGGAGCATGTCGGGATACTTTTGGCAGGACAAGGATCTGGAGCTTAGGTGCATTCGGTCTGCGAAATGAGGAGTGGCCTCGATCTGAGAGACACAAATAGATTGACTAATTTCTAGAGATGCCGAGGAGATTCTGAGAAAGAGTGACTTGGACTCTACTCCTTTTCTCTGAAGTACAGTGTTATCGGGGTTCATCTGAATGGGTGGGGGAGGGGAGAGCTTGCCTGAGGCTGATGGAGGAAAGAACTGAGGCCCTGATTCACCCCGAGGACTGAGTATCTGAAGGAGTGAGGACCAAGAGGGTCTGAATTATGGGCCCAGGGCCTAAGCCCTTTAAGAGGAGCGTTAGCCTGGGTCAGTCAGCCTGTGAGGCACGTGGCCACCTGCACATTGTGGGGTCCCCTCAGGAAGTGGTTGCATGTGAATCTAAACCGGGTAGTTAACACACCAGTCATAACAGTCCCAAAGTGGAGACAACCCAAATGTTCATCAACTTCTGAATGGATAAACAAACCATGGTATAGCCATATAATGGAAATTACTAGCAATAAAAAACAAAAAATGAAGTGCTGATACATGCCGCAACATGGCTGAGCCTTGAAGACACGGCTAAGTGAAAGAAACCAGTCACAGAACGTCACCTCGCGTGCGTTTCTTTCCATAAAATACCCGGAATCGGAGAATCCGTCGAGACAGAACATAGTTAAGGGATGCCATCAGCTGGGAGGACGGGCTCAGGCCTTCACTTTTGAGGTCACACATTCCACAAGTGTGTCACCTGGGGCTGTGCTGTTGGCCTCGTGGGCCCAGCATCCCCGGGCTTTGTTTAGGCTTTCAGAACCAGCTCTCCCGGAAGGCTCAGCAAGAGGAAGCACTGCACAGCCCCGGTGCCCACAATGCCCTTCGTCCCTTTTGCTCCAGTGTGGGTTTTCTGGGTCACAGAGCCTGGTTGTTGCCCCTGGGGTTTGGTTTCCTGTCTGTTTGCCAAGCTGTTTGTCATCCTGTTGTGTGAGTTAGAGCGAGTCATAGTCGGGGGCATGGGAGGCCCAGAGATGGCCCAGTCCGGCTGTCCTCAGCTCTGACTGCACTTTAAAATAACGTGGCTCTATTTCAAGACTAGCACTTCCCAGGCTTGTCCCCAGAGCCTCCGAGTTAGTTGGGATGTGTGACAGGGACCCACATCTTGGCTGCTGAGAACCTCTCTTCCACAGAAATGATATTACACACTGGATCAAAGAGCATGCAGCAAAAATGGAGGGGAAAAGCGTTACGAAGATGTGTCAGGCAGTTAATTACTACAGATATTATGCCATTTTCTAAGGCTTTGTGATGTCCATAATATTTGACCCCTTTTTGAGGTTTGTAACTTGTTAATTTTATTTTCTTATTCTATGTATTTACTTTTATTAATATTTTGTGTTCTTTTTCTTAAAGAGGGACTCCCAACATCGCATAAGTTTTATGGCCCACTTGAATCTGCCTCTCAGCTGAAAGCTTACTTAGGTTCATGTTAAACATTTTGGAAAGAATGCTTCATAGTTTTATATCATAGCATTGCTCCTATAATGTTGGGGTGTCTCACATTTAGTGACCACTCAGTTCAGGGAGATCTGTCCATTGTAAAGTTCCATCTTGCCCACTGCAGCTCGTGAGCAATCAGTGGAGTCCTAGGTTGTCACTGCAAAGGTTCCATTCTCTGACTTTTCACCGAATGGTTTTCATATCCATTGATGAGCCTTTCCTGAATGGACAATTCCACTGGGAGTTGCAAAATGCTAATCTTACAGTTCTTTCATGAGTTTTGCCTTTATTGGCTGGAATTCTTCTATGAAGAAAGCGTTCCCTTGTCAGTGTCATAGGTGGTTTTAATGTCAACCAAGTTGAGAAGCACCATCTAGTCCAGCAACCTCGGTTGCAGAGAAGAAACACGGAGGTTCAGAGGGGTAAAAGATTCGCTTAAAATCACACCGTCGCTAGCAACAAAAAAAAGGTATATATTTTTTAACACCCAAAGAAAAATCTTTATCTTGAAACAACCCCGTAACACCAGAGCAGAGCACAAAACCGTTTACTTTGGGAACAGCTGTCAACACTTCCTAGACCAGCACACAGCTTGGGAAATACAACCAGGTTCCGGGAGACTTTCCAAGACTTGTCATTTCAGCTCAGAAACTCTCTTACAGCAATTATTTACCGTGGATCTGAAAGTTCTGGCTAACAAAGTAAGATAAGAAGTGAAAAAGAGATGTCATTGTTGGAAACAAGAATACAAAACTACCATTATTTGCATATAGGATAATACTTTTTCTAGAATAGTGGTTCTCAGACCTTTCAAACTCAGGACTCCTTTACTCTCTTAAAATTTATTAAGGACCCTAAATGACTTTTGTTTATGAGGGATATAGATAGATAGATAGATAGATAATTAGCAATTAAGACAGAAAATATTTAAAAATGTTTACTTATTAATTCATTAAAAATTAACAAACTAATTTACACATTAATGCAACATAATTTTATGAAGAGTAGTTACATTTCCCGAAACCAAAAGCATTGGGTGGGAAAAGTGCTATTCTTTTGCAGTTTTACAAATCCCTTTAACCCCGGGCCAGTTGGAAGGAAGCTGGGTTGCCACGCCTGTTCTGCCCTCAGCGGTCTCTGTCACACGTGATGTAGCCCTGGGAAATCCCAGGGCAAACTCGTGAGACAGAGGGGGTGAGAAAGGCAAATGACCTCCTGGTATCATAATGCAAACAGTGTTGTCCTCGCAGAGGGTTTCTGGGACTATGCTTTGTGAGCCGCTGTTCTGGAGCAGTCAAGAGGCTCAGTTAAAAGTTTTACTAGTGTCCGCTAGCTTGGTAAAATGACTGGATAAATGAGAACTAGATGAAGACAACTCGCTTTCCCAGATACCAGCATGTCTGGAAGGTCCCAGGGTCCGCTCAGTGTGTGCAGGTCCACAGAGTCAGCTTTATAACAAATCTGAAATCTCAACAACCCAGATGTCTTTTCGGACTTAGTAGCCCAGAGTCCAGACTTCTCACGGGACCCTCTCCCTTCGCTACTCCTGCTGCTGCTCCTAGACGGGGGAAGAAAGGCAGACGGGATGGGAAGGCAGCGAAGGAGGGCTTACACATGTTATTGGAACGGTGCCTGCTGCAAGTGGCCCTGTTGTGTGCCCTTGGGCCTCCCTGCCCACTGCTCCACTCACAGTGCTGCTGACATCCAGGTCCCCGGCTGGGCCTGTGCTGCCTTGATCTTCCCATGGCCTCAGGCCCTGGGGGAGGCAGGTGATTGACAGAGGCTGACACGAGTGGCTGTCAGAAAGGGCATGTGCTCATGGTGTCTGGGATCCACCACCATCTCTGTCACTCTGGCCAGACCTGTGCATTTACAAAGCATTTTCAAAGAGGCAGTGCTTTTTTCCTTTAATTCCCTGCAATGTCCGGGAGCTGCCATCTGCAGGTGCGGTCTGTACAGGTGAGTCTCTGGGCCTCATGAGAATCAGCATGTGTGATGGGCATCTGTGTCTGTGTCCTCACAATCCAGAGCCTCTCAGAAGGGCAGCTGAGCAGCCGGTGGCCTTAACCTACTGAGTCTCCTTTCATACCTGTCAAAAGGCTGAGATGACTGTGGCCATGCGGTGAGCATGGGCCACTTTCTATAGGATAAAAAAAAAAAGATCCTGCTTTATACTGAAAACAATAAAAACACTGGCAAAGTTGGTGAAAGCAGGGAAGAAATGAGGAGAAGAATAAGAAACGGGCGGGTTGAGAACGAGGTGATTATTGAGAGAAAACAAGGGGCCTGAGGTGAGGAGATGGGCTTGATTTTTCTGGATTCTGTCAGAGGTTTTGCCAAAGGGGTTGGGTAGGAAGCTGCTCCCCGCAAGACACCTCCAGACATCTGGTGTGGTTGTCTTGAGCTCCCAGGGAGATCCAGTCCTTTCCAGGGACAAGTGACTTCGTGGATAAATCTGAAGAATGCTTTTTAGCCTCTATCTTCCCAAAGCTATTGACATTTTCAGGGTCATCCAAATTTATTAGGAAAAAATTTATCATCTTTGTAAACGGAAAGTAATTTTTTTAAAGACTATCTTTTGTACCTGTCAGGATTTTGTCCATAGTACTATTTTTCAGGTGGCTCCAGACTTTATCCTACTTATGTTGAAATATTATGGGATCGAGTTTTGTCTCAGCCCAGAAATACTCCCTTATTTAGATGTTTTTTTTTTATGAGCTAGAAATGTTTTGACATGATTAACAGCTCATTTATTGCACAGTCTTTTTAAAAATTTTTTTTTAAATTTTAATTAATTAATTTATTTTTATAGTGACATTGGTTAACGAAATCCAATAAGTTTCACCTGTACATATATATATATTACATTGTGTGTTCACCTCTCATACTTAGATTTTTTTCTGTGTCACCACATATTTGACCCCTTTTACCCCCGATATGGGGGTGGGGGGTAGGGTTTCAACATGTAAATCTGGGGGAGGGCACAAAAATTTGGTTGACAACACTGAGACTGGAAAGTCAAAATTTAAATTTTAATAATGTGAGCTTATTAAGGGCTTAACATTTTTGTCAAAGTGGTGAGGTCTGGGGATTGACTGCGTCCGTGACTGCTTACATTTGCTCCAATTTTCAAAAGGGTAGACTGAAAGGTAGTTAACTGAAATTTCTGTAAAGGTTTAGCTTCCCCACCCTGATGCATCCCCCTCCCACAGGTGACTCCATGTAATGTTATGTCAAGTCAACAAATAGGATGTAATACTTTCAGCTTTCTTAACATTTTGTAATTTGTTGAAGACGTCATTCGTCTGTTAAGTCAGCTATTCATTTAACCACTAATTGAGTACCTGCTATGTGCCAGGGACTTTCTAAGTATTGGAGATACTGCAGTGACTAAAAGAGATTAAAAGAAAAAAAAAAAACAAAACTTCCTGCCTTTGTGGAAATTACATTCTGGTGAGGGAGACAGAAAATATACAAGATACTTAAGTTAAAAAGTGTTTTCTTTTTTCTAAAGAGAAAAATGAATCAAGGAAAGGGGGTAGAGAATGTGTGTGTGTGGCGGGGGGCGGGGTGCAATTTAAAGAGAGTGAGCAGGACCGGCCTCCCTGAGAAAATAGATTTGAGTAAAAACCTAATGGACGTGAATGTGTTCAGCTAAGTATGGGGAAATGTGCTCCAGGCAGAGCAACTGGCAAGTGCAAAGGCCCTGAGGCAGGAACACGCCCGGCGTGCTTGGGAAACAGTGAGGAGGCCAGTGTGGCTGGAGAGGAGGGAGCAAGGGGGAAATGAGGTCAGGGAGGTGATGAGGTGCCCTGTAGAGCGTTGGAAGGATTTGGGATTTGACTTTGAGAAGGGAGCCATGGAAGGATGTGGGGTCACAGAGTAGCATGATCTGGCTTACAGAGCTTAGGGGGCACCTGAAATGACTGGAGGCGGGAGAGGGCTGAGGAAGGAGAGGAAACCGGCTAGGTGGCAGCCATAGTTATCTGCCACGAGGCGATGCTGGCTCGGGCCAGAGCGGGAGCCGTGGAGGTGGTAAAAGTGGTCGGATTTGAGATAATTTGGTGGTGGCGCTGACAGGGTTTCCTGACAGATGGAATGTGAGCCATGAGAGAGAGGAGGGAGACAAGAGTGTCACAGGCTTTTGGCCTCGGTCACTGGAAGAAAGGAGTTGTTATTTATTATGATGGGAAAGTCTGAGGGTGGGAAGGGTTGATTTGATTTCAAATCAGCATCAGCATCTCTCGTTTTCTGATGAAAGATTTTTTTAAAAAGGATAATACATGTGTCTGAAGCACCCAATTCTAGAATCTTCTACGTAATCCTGCAACCAGGAACTTTTCTAGAAACTGTACGTCCATCCCTGCTTATCCCAGCAACATCCCTGTGACGTGGTGTGAGGATGCTGAGGATGTATTATATTATACCTACAGTGTACTTAGAGATAACTAGTAGTTACTGATGCTTCCTGGGCTTTAAGCAGAGGGGGAATTGTTTGCCTCAGTCCACACAGCCAGTAGGTGGCAGAGCTGGGATTTGACCCTGTTTGCTGGACCTTTGAGCCCCGATCTCTTTGGCACATGGCTTAGTGCCTAACTGCAAAACTGAATGTTGTACCGCATCAGAAAGGAGTGCTTGACAATAATTCGGAATTGCCATGCCCATGCTCTAGAATGGTAGACTCGGTCATTTCTTCGCTCTTACAGCAGTTGAGCTGTTGTTTCACACATGAAAAAATTAACTTCCCTGCATTAGAGGAAGTATAACTAGACACTGCGTGATGGGTCAAGAGGAAATTTTCGAAATAAAGACGGTGTACATTTGAGGAAGTGGGTTAACAGGCCAATGGGCCAATAGGCTCACAAAGAATCAGAGAGATTGACACTTCTCCATAATAATAGTTTAAAACTGAGGGAATGGCACGAAAGCAGGATGCATCCTAAGTCTGTAATCTGTCCAAGTCGATGATCCTTGAACATGGTAATGAAGAGACCTACACGGCATGGGCATACAGTACACATGCAGAGTCTGTAGGGGGAACGAGTGTTCTTGGCCTTCTTTTTTTTCAACTTCCTTTCCCTGAAATGAAAAACAGCAATAGAACTAAGAAGACTCAGGCTTCAGTTCACATATTTATTCTTGATGATTATTGACTTAAAAGATGTGAGTTACAGGAAGTAGATACTAGTCACAGATGAGGCAGGGCTGCTTACAGAAGGAAGATTTAGGGTCAAACCTCAGTTTAGTAATAGAGAAAAACAAAAGGCAAGATAAATGCTTCATTTTACCAATTCCTCACTTTCAAAAAAAAAACAAACCTCAAGTATTTTCCGTATAATTATGATTTTAATGAAATCATATAAACACTTCTTGCTCGGGGTAAATATGTACTTGAACCCCATAAGTAACTGGTTATTTAAGATGAATCCTTTTCATTTTGAAGCCTACAGATTTGCTGACCACGCCATGTTGGCATGGCTAGGTTCTCTGCTCAGTATATCATAAGGTTGGATTGAGTTCTTGTCTGGAGGTTCTGGGTGGGGTGGGTGGGGAAGAATCTTTCTTAAAGCTTATTCTTGTTGTTGGCAGAATTCAGTTCCTTAAAGTTGTAGGACTGAGGATCTTATTTTTCATGTTAACTGTCAGCCAGTGGCTACGGGTCACCCAAATCCCTTGCCATGTGGCTCCCTCTACTTTTAAGCCATCAATGGTATGCTGAATACTTGTGCTTCAAATTCTGATTTCCTCTTCTGTGATGAGCCAGAGAAAACTGCTCTGTTTTTAAGAGGCTCATCTGATTATGTCAGATCCACTGAGATCATCTCCCTATCTCAGGTCAACCGTGCTGTATAATATAACCTAATCATGAGCATAAGAGTCATCGTATTCATAGTCCTGGAAGCGCACAGGGCATTTACCCCAGGCATGGAGATCTTGTGGGGCAGCTTTGAATTCTGCCCACCACACCCAGGTTCAAGAGTCTTGCTTCCTGTCGTTGCTGAATGGGTTGCCTGGGGAGCAGGCTCGGACATGAAGGTTGGCTTGCAGGAAGTTCGGTGGGAGTGTTCTCGGAATCCACTTTGTGCAGGGGAAGAGAAGGAAGTAGGACTGGAAAGAGGAAGCTCTGAAGCTGGATGGTCCTTCAGAGGTGTCCCAAGGTGGAGCGACCCCTCCATGGACACAACCCTGGTTGTGGGCTGCCCCAGGCAGAGCGGTTCCCTGAGGATGAGCCTGTGCTCTTCAGTGAGGCTCTCCCTGAAGCTACTGATAGTGGCAGGGTGTCTCTCGGCAACACGACGGCAGGTGAGGGAATAAACTTTTCATTTCTGATTGGTGACTTACAACGATGGTATTGCACTGCATTTCTACACCCCTCACTTCCACTCATCCAGTATTAATTTGAATTAAATTCCAGATATCATAGTACTTCATCTATAAACGTTTCAGTATGTGTCTTCCAAATACAAGAAACCATGATATCATTATTTCCCCCCAAATAAATTAATAATTCATGTTACAAAAAAGGCAGTTAAGTGCTAAAATTTTTAATTCTCATAAACCTTATAGCCTCCTCTCTCTCTCTCCCCCCATTTCTCTGACGTTTACTTGTTTCAGTCAAAGTTGAAATAGACAAACTCTCTTTTCCCTTGCAATTGATTCGTTAGTGAAACCAGATCACTTCTCTTGGAGGCTTGCTCACAGTTTGGAGTTAGCTAATTGCATCTGTACGGCGTCATGAGCATGCTTCTATCTCCCCCAGATTTCTTGTAAATTGGTAACTGGATCTAAGTCTTGATCAGATCAGGACTGATTTTTTTGGCAAGACTTCTCCATAGATGGAGATGTGTTCCCCGATAGGAGTTGCGTGATGTGTCACTGGCGATGTTAGTAGCTGCTGATGTTTAACTTCTAAACAGAAATAATTTTAGGTGAAAGTTCACTAAGTAGCTTTTATTCTATAACTCAGAGAGAATTCAAAGACTCAAGTGACAGTAACACATTGTTACTCCTCCCAGGAGTCTCTCCTATTGGAAAGCTTTAGCCCCAAATACGGCAAATAGGTCCAGTGGGGGTGTCGGACCTCTTCTCAATCTGGCAGGAAGTAATGTTCATTTGCAGATACCTGTACTAACTGAAGGAAGAAACTCCATCTATTTCCATAAGAGATGCGTCTCTAATGAAATTTTACTTCTTATGCTTAAAATGATTTCTCAAAAGTGTGAAATATTTATGTCTTGATCAAGTGTATACTACTAATAATTGCAGTAATCATTCAGTCCAGGAGAAAGTTGTTATTTTAAAATATTTAATTTTCCATGCCCATTCACTTTACTGGCCCTTTCTTCCCCCTAGAAAGTGACACCTTTGCAGGGAAGTCTAGCAAAACGTCATTGATTCATTTACATTTCTAGAGCCATATAAATAATTGATCATAAGAAGGATACAAGTGAAGGTATGGCAACGTTTTGCAGCTAGCGTTGCAGCCTCTGTGGACGGGTGGCCTGTCTCTTAGTAAAATAAAATGCATATTACAAGCTGGATACTCAGCTGTGAGTTTTTTTTTTTTTTTTTTTTTTTTAACATTTAGAGACTATAGTCATGGACAATAAAAAAAAGAAATATATCACTTTATATACTTTTTTGTTGCAAAGATATATGATAGGTGATCGATGAATATATTACATTAAAAAACATTCCTGAGAAGAAGAATATAAATTCGGGAGAGAAAGGAATGATGCAAATTTCAGAACCAATAAAGAAGAGTTTCTGTAATTTCAAAGTAAGTGATAGTGAAGATCAATTGCTTTGGCATTAGATTCCATTGGATACATTTATGAGAGTGATAAAGTTTGTTTGTTTACTTATTTATTACAATGAAAAAATTTTATATTTAGAATGAGCCAGCTGGACTCGATTTAGACGATCCCAATTTCGTTGGCCACATTCAAAGCATTGTAGTCGAGAGCCAGTTGAACATGCACCTTCTTCTTTCCATCAGGCCTGACCGGGGTGTTGACAGTGCCCATGGTCAACGTCATGGAGTTTCTTCACTGCCTGTTTGATCGGGTGCTCGTTGGCCTTGACATGCACAATGAGCACCATGTTGTCCTCTACTTGCTTCGTGGCTGACTCGGTAGTCAGGGGGAACTTGGTGGTGGCATAGTGGTCACTTGTTTCTCTTGTGGGCCCCCTTCTGAGGGTTTGTGGGCTGCCTTCAGAGCCGAAGTGTCTTGGGCCTTCAGAAGGTGGGTGATGTGTGTATCTTCTTCTTTGTGGCTGTAGACGCCTTTCAGCATGGCTTTCTTTGCCTTTAAAGCCTTTGCTTTGGCTTTGGCTTTGGCTTTGGCTTTGGCTTTGGCTTTGGGAGGAGCAGAGGCTTCCTTCTTCACTTTTGGCGCCATCTTCGTGGAAAGGGTTCGACAAAGTTTACTTTTTTAAGTGTCAATATTTACAACCTATTGGAAAGCACATCTGCAACTTTTTAAACTTATCGGGAAATATTTTAGATCTCAATTAATGTGTGTGAGGTGGTATAAGGCCTTACAAAATTCTTTTAGGGGATATGCACGTAAAATGTTTAAAAACTACATACAATTTACCTGCTCTCCTTCTGAGTCCGAAAACATTGACATTTATGTTCCCTCACTATTTAAGAGAAATGGGAAAGTGCTTGCTTTACATTGACATCAGCAAAAACTTGTGTGACTAACTGTATGCTAGCTTTTGAAAGAGATTTGCATATAATAAAAACTGATAATAAAACATTTCAATACTTGTGTTCTTTGCAGATAAAATAATGGCAGATAAGAGAAGAGATTCCCTTTAGAGAAAAGAGAAAATAATGTGCCAGGAATCAAGGATGAAACGATGATTATAAGTCTGCTCTAAATTTCTTTTTTTTAAATTAAAATCATGATGTCTTTTTTGCATTGTTTAGCCTTTCATCTTGGGATATCTAGGTTCATTTCCTCTCGATCTATTTTGACTCATTTTGTGTATGACTCAGATGATTTTCCCAAACTTGACTGTTTACTCCTACTGTCAAAATAAACAAAATACAAAGAATATCCCGGGAAAACATGTAATAACATGAGAGTTTGCTCTTCATCAGCAACAGCTACAATATGGACATCCAGGCTTGCAAAATTGCTAAACTATGATTGAAAAATCCTAATTTTTTTCTTTTCCAAAACAATTAATTGCAGACTTAAAAAAAACAGATAATTCCTTTTAAGAAATGTGGTAAAAAACGCATAGCATAACATTTAGCATCTTAACTGTTTTTAAGTGTACAGCTCAGTAGTGTCACTTGTAGTCATTGCTGTGCAGTAGAGCTCTAGAGCTTTTTCATCTTGCAAAACCGAAACTCTATATCTATTGAACATCGATTGCCGTTTCCCGCCTCTTCTTAGCTCCTGGCAACCAATGCTTTTAGTTTAACTTCTTTTGATATCTCATAGGAGTGGAATCATGGAATATTTCTCTTTTTGTGATTGGTCTATTTCACTTAGCATCATGTCCTCAAGGTACATCCATGTTGTAGCATGTGACAGGATTTCCTTTTTAAAGGCTGAATAATATTCCATTGTATGGGTATATGTTTTCTTTATCCATTCACTCATCAATGAGCATTTGGGTTGCTTCTACCTCTTGGCTATTGTGAATAATACTGCAACCAACATGGATGTGCTAATCTCTCTCCAAGATCCTGTTTTCGATTCTGTTGGATATATATACAGAAGTGGAATTACTAGATCACATGGTAATTCTCTTATTTTTTTTTTGAGGAACCTCTATACTGTTTTCCATAGCAGCTGCACTATTTCACATCCTACCAACATTACACAGAATTCCAATTTCTCCACATCCTCACCAACACTTGTTATTTTCTGAATAGTGGCCATCTCAACGGGTGTGAGGTGGTTTTGATTTGTATTTATTTAATAATTAGTGAGTTTGTGCATTTTTTCATATGCTTGTTTATCATTTGTATATCTTCTTTGGAGAAATGTCTAAGTTGTTTATTCATTTTTTTAAATCAAGTTATTTGTTATTTTGTTGTTGAGTTGTAGGAGTTCTTTATGTATTCTAAATATTAATCCCTGAACAGATATATGATTTGCAAACATTTTCTTCTTTCTGTAGGTTGCCTTTTCACTCTATGTTGTTACCTTTGATGCGCAGACATTTTTAAGTGTGATGTAATCGGAGTAGACTATTTTTGTTTTTATTTCTTGTGATTTTGATGTCATGACCAGAAAAATCATTGCCAAATCAAATGTCATGAAGCTTTACTCTTATGTTTTCTTCTGGAATTTTTATAGTTTTAGGTCTTATATTTAGGTCTTTAATCCACTGTGAGTTGGTACATGGTGTAAGGTAAGGGTCTAACTTCATTTTTTTTTTACATGTGGATATCCAATTTTTCTAATTCCATTTGTTGAGGAGATCATTCTCTATCTGTTGTGTGGTCTTGCACCCTTGTCAATTGTTTGACCATTTACACAAGGGTTTATTTCTGGGCTCTTTATTCTTTTCTACTGGTCTATATGTCTGTTTTTATGCCTGTACCACACTTTTTTGATCAACAAAGTTTTGTAACATGTTTTGAAATCAGGAAGTATGAAGCCTCTAACTTTATTCTTTTCCAAGATTATTTTGGCTATTCAGGGTCCTTGTAGTTTCCAAATTAATTTTAGAATTTTTTTCCTATTTCTACAAAAAATGCCTTTGGGATTTGATAGGGATTGCCCTGAATCTGTAGATTACTTTGAGTAGTATGGGACCTTTTAACCACATACTAAGTCTTCCAATCCACGAACACAGGATGTCTTTCCATTTGTCTTCTTTAATTTCTTTCAGCAAAGCAATGTTTTATAGTTTTCAATGTATAAATCTTTAATCCCTTTAAGTTTATTCCTATTTTATTTATTTATTTTTTGGTGCTGTTGTAAATGGGATTGTTTTCTTAAATTCTTTTTCAGATTATACATTGTTGGTGTATAGGTATGTGACCAGCTTTTGCATTTTGATTCTGTATCCTGCAACTTTGCTAAATTTGTTAAACTGCCTTCAATTTAGCATTCTGGAAATATGAACTTTTTCATGGAGAAATTTTTAATTAATTTTTGTTGGAACATAATTGAGCAATATAATAGATGACATCCTCAGCCATTATTCTGAAGAAAAATAAACATTTTTATAGTCACATCTATTATTTATTCTTTCATTGACAGACATTAATCGAGTTTCTACATATTCCAGTCACTATGCTTGGATCTGAGTATATATTGATGTATAAGACATTCTTGGTCTCTGCCTCATTGAGTCTAGATTTTAGTAACCAAATAAAAACAGTGACAAATTGTGATAAGAACTGTGAAGAAAATGATCTAGGAGTCAGGTCAGGGACTACAGAGAGGTCTCTCTGGGGAGATGACATAAAAGCTGAGACCTGGAAAAAGAAGAACATTGGTGAGGATGGGTGGGGAGGCACACCGGGGACACCATCGGGGGAGAGACCCCTGTCTATGAAGGCCGTGATGCAGGAAAGAGCTCCAAGAAACAAAAAGGAGGCCAATACAGCTTGAGTGTAGTGTGCAAGGAGCAAAAAAGTGGGAGGTGAAGGTAGGTAAGTAAGGTCATGCCCCTTGAAAAGCCTGAGGAATAATATTGAATTGTGGTTTAGCAAAGAAACATTCATAGGGTTCATCAAAATCCATCTGCTGCTTTCTATGTTCAGAAAAGTAGATAAAATGTCATTATCTCTGGTAAAATTTACCAGAGCATACCTTGTCATGCTCTTGACCATGCTGATACAAGATAGAGTGTGATTCTTTTCAGGCTGAGCTTTCTGGGGGAGTGACTGAACTATAGATGTGCTGTGTGATTGGGAGAAAGAAGTGCCAGATGGTGAAAATTAAGGTTCTGACTCATGTTTCTACGCAGTTAGAAAGCTATTTCACGTTCCTCTTAACATAATGTTCAGTCAGAAGGTTCAGTAGACATCACAAAATGTCTTAACGTAACTCTAAACATACTGTCTTTGAGATGTAAGTAATTTTCAGTAACATAAAAGTTGGCCAAAAATAAACCCTCCAAGTAAAATGTGTATAGATATTCAGTTTCTTGGTTTGTCAAGAAGAAATTTTAAAGGTTTTTAGAGTATACCTAACAAACTATTTTGCCTATAATTTTGGGCAAAGTTTTTTTTTTTTTTTTTTTTAATCTTATAAAAAGGCTTACTATTTTATCTTATAAAGGGTCATTTGGAAAAGACTGAGGCACACCATTAAAGTTCCAAGCCAGTGTTTTTCAAATTTCAGATTTATTTGTGCGGTATACTTTCTTCCAGAAGTTTAAAAATCTGCTTTCACTTTTCATGGTAATCTTTAAAGAATAAATATAGGCATATTCTGGAATCATCAGAATGAACCTATTGTATATTTGTGTGTAGGATCTCCTTGGGGCATAGCAGAATTATTTTAATAATTTCCAGGTAAAGGGACATTAAACAAAAATAGATTTAATGTTACCTATTTCATCCAAACATGGTAAAATGATACTAACAATATATTATACAATCAGAGATTCATCATCATCTGACTGAAAAAAAGTAATGGCTAAATTGGTGCATTGCAGGGAGCATCTTTGATAAGCCATGCTAAACTCAAAAGAACCTTTACTCTGACCAGATTCGTTATGCCAGTGGCAATTTAACTTCAACAAAATATATTATTTTGCTTTAATTTTATTGTCTTGCAGCTTTGATTATAATTCATCTATAAATTGGATTTGGTTTTATGGTTGTATGATAGCTACAAACTGAAGATTATATATAGTTTTAAATTCACATATACATAAGAAATAGTATAATAAAAATTTTTACCAACATTGAGAGGTGCCAAGAAACTTTTTCCTTTAAAGGGGTCCCAACATTTCTCAAGTTTGTGAAACATTCTGCTAACTGATCTGATGACAAAAGGTTGTCTGTTTTGCTCTCCTAGCTTAAAGTGCTTGTTCTGGTGGTTCTCAACCCTGATCACACCTCAGGATCAGTTGAGGAGCTTTAAAAAAATACCCACACCAATAGAATGGAAAAAGATATACTATGCAAACAGTAACAAAAAAGGAGCTGGATTAGCTAAACTAATATCAAACAAAACAGACTTTTAAGACAAAAATTTTACCAGAGATAATGACATTTTATAATGACAAAAGCATGAATCCATTAGAAGAAATAAAAATTATAAACATATACACATGTACTAACAGAGCCTCAAAATACACGAAGCAAAACACACAGAATTGAAGAGAGAAATAGACAATTCAACAATAATAGTTGAGGACTTCAATATCCTACATTCAGTGATGGATAGAACAAGGCAGAAAATCAACAAAGAAATAGAAGGTGTGAATACTATAAGTTGACTAGAACTAACAGGCAATTATAGAACATTCCATCCAATGACAATAGAATACACAGTCTTCCCAAGTGCACATGGAACATTCTCTGGTATAGATATGTTAGCCAATGCAAAAAGTCTCAATAAATTTTAAAGGACTGAATCAAGCAAAGTATATTGTCTAGCCACAATGGAATTATAAATCAATTAACTGAAAGAAATTGGAGACATTCATAAACATGTGGAAATTAAACAATATGCTCATAAACAACATATGGGTTAAAGAAGAAATCACAAGAGAAATTAGAAAATACCTAGAGAAGAATAAAAAGAATAACATACCAAAACCATGGGATGCAGCTAAAACAGTGCTCAAAGGGAAATGTATAGCTTTAAATGCCTCTATTAAGAAAGGAGAAAGATCTCAAGTTAATAATCTAAACTTCCATCTTAAGAAACTGGAAAAAGAGAAGCAGAAGAAAGTAAATAATAAATATTAAAATGAAAAATAAATTAGAGAATAGAAAAAGAATAAAGATCAATGAAACCAACCAATCTTTAACTAGACTGGCCAAGAAAAAGAAAGACTGAAATTACAAAGTTAGGAATGAAAGGTGACATTAGTATCAAACTTACAAACATAAAAGGACTATAAAAGAATATTGTAAACAATTGTATGCCAAAATAATAGATAACCAAGAAAAAAGCAAAAAGATAACCTAGACAAAATGGATAAATTCCTTAAAATATACAAGCTACAAAACTGATTCAAGAAGAAATAGAAAATCTAAATAGATCTATAACATGAAATAGATTGAATTGGTAATCCAATCCAACTTCTCACAAAGAAAAGCCCCAATCAGCATGGTATCACTGGTGAATTTTATCAAAAATTAAAAAAAAAAAAAACTTTACAAATTCTTTCCAAAAAAATAAAGAAATCTTTTCAACTCATTCTATGAAGCTAGCATTACCATAATACCAAAAACAGACATCAGAAGAAAACTATAGACCAGTTTCCTTTATAATATCAGCTCAAAAATCTTCAACAAAGTGCTAGCTAACAGAATCCAACAACATGTAAAAAGGATTATACATCATGTTCAAGTGAGATTTACCCCAGGAATGCAGGTTGGTTTAGCATACACAAACCAATCTATACCATTTTAATAGAATAAAGGACAAAAAAAAATCATCTTGGTAGGCACAGAAAAAGCATTTGATAAAAATCTGACACTCTTGTGATAAAAAACAGTAGGAAAAAGAGGAACAAAAGTTATTTGTTGTTATCTGAAATTACAGATGGGGCACAAAGATGATTTCTACATGTTTATGTGATAATTTAGCAGATTTCAAAGAGAGAATGATATACTTTCATGATTAAAATTTCATAATTATCTTTTTATAAGTAAAATGCCAATATTTAAGCATTATAAAACAAAAAAAGTTTTAGTGTTTGTCCCATGCAATATTTGGGACATACTTATACTATTATTCGTTTATCTGAAATTCAAATTTAACTGTATTTTTATTTGCCAAATCTAACAACTCTAACGGATATACACAGCCTTGAGCTACACACTGCCTCTTCTTGTTTCGTTGTGACTCAGCTATTTAGGCATCTCTTCTTAAAATACCCTTGTCAATCTAAACAGGGCGACTCGTCTCCCTCTAGTGGTAAATCCAGTCAATGTATGTACCTTCAATACCCTGCTTAATTACTTATACCATATGCCAGCTACAATGTTAAAAAGATAGTCAGTCCTTGCTTTCATGGAGCTTGCCATCTAGCAGAAGATACATATAGACAAATGCTATAAAATCTCTCTTCGGGAGCATGCTAGACAAACGTGCAGGTACAGATGAACACAAAACTTCTACATGTGTAAATGAAAGTCTTTTAGGAAGATTTCAGAGTGGGTCACATACCTTTATTCTATAAAATTCAGAATCATCTTTTTTATAAGTAAAACTCTGGAGTATTAAAGCATTATAAAAATTGAGAATAGATGAGAATTGAGTATAAAAATGGTATTATTATACTTTTGTTATATATTTAAGGACTAATTGTAATCTTTTGGAAAAACAGACCATTGGAGACATAGGAAAATGTTTTCTTATTCACTTTCCCCTCAGCTCCTTCTCTGATTGATCTAGAGTTTTCAGGTGGAGACAGGAGGTGGGGGCAGTGGGAGGCACCGTGAGAAATATTTAAACCAGCTATTGAGAGGTGTAATTTTTCTATTTCCTCCCTCTTCTCGACTTTTTTTCCTAAGCCAGAATAGCCACTCCACCTTTTTCTGCGTCCTCATCAATTATTGCATCTTCATTCACATGATGTCTTCTGCTAGAACATGAGTTCCAAGTGGGACAGACCACAGCAAGGGTAGGAAACTGCTGTCTTTTGCATGACACATCAAAATTTCCCTTCCTGCCCATTTTCTCTCAAGTAAACAATATTCCTGTATTTTCTACATCAATAAAAAAATCCCATCACAAACATCCACATACATTTACGTGGCCTGCAAGACCTATAATTCTTTGATTACCTAAACCCAAGACAAAAGGTAGTGAGACATACTGGTTGTTACTGGTATTGTTACTACTTTGAAGGGACAGCATTTCTTAGGCACCAGAGATGAATGCTGGAGGAAGCTTGGAAACAAAAAATTGGAGGAAACTCATTAAATAATAACACTAATATGTAAGGGTTCACAATTGAATGTCAATTGTGTTCAGCTTCAGATTCAAATGTCTATAGGGCTGGGGATCATTTACATGTGGGATTGGGGAGTCTCCTTAGAAGGAACTCATTCTGAGAAGCATTTGTAAAAAGAAAGCAGTTTAGTTCAAGCAAGCAGAGTAGGCAACACCACTGCAAACTCACAGGTTCAAGGCTGTGCTTCAGCCAATCTTAGGCTGAGGCTGTGGAAAAGAGCGAGCAAACGGACTCCTCGTCCAGGACAAGTGATGGACAGTGGTGGCAGTGGTGGCTCCTTCGGGACTCAATGCTAGACGTCGGGACGTTTGGCACAGGCATCGGCTCCCTCCGTTACGAATACCTTGTAAAGGCATCAGCTGCAGCACCTTTGCTGCACAGAAGTTTATTAAGTTCAAGCACAACGACAAAATCAAAGGCTTTTGGCCCTGGTGTTTATTATATAAAACTGTTAACAGCAACAGGGTTTAAGACAAAAATACAAATGAAATAGAAGATGTAACAGAAACACTGGAAACACTGCTATGTCCTCCCACAACTCAGTAAACATATACACATTGTCAGAAACACCTATTTTGTTCAAATTTTTGTATTTCATTCCGTTGTTATTTTCAGTGCACGTTCTACGTGTAAGGCACCGCATTGGTGCAGCTGTTGGGGATACAGTAATGAATACAAGAAAGTCCCTGCTCTCATAGGGCTCCCAGTCTCCTGGGGACAGACAGACACCAGGTAAAACGAATACATATCACGTCAGGTAGTCAAAGGTTAACGAGAAAGGCGGAGGAAGGAAAGGTTCTGTACATGCTTCAAATTCTTAAGTATTACCTGAGGCTGCTTTAAAAGTCACAGCCTGGAAAAAAGAGACAAATTCTAAATTATATTTGAAAATAGTTTTTTGTAGGTCACAAAAATCTGGTCAGACTCTATAGTTCACAGTTTTGAGCAGCATTTCTAATTTTCTAACTAGAGTCTGTACTAAGTACTTCATGGCTATACTAACGGAACACGGCCTGCCTCACAAGTGCATGCATGTGTAAGTGTAAGCATGCACAGATGTGTTTACAGACTTGTCACTATTACATACATATTCATCTACTTTACATATTAATGTAACATTAGTTCTGGCTGTAATGACACAGATCTTTTACATAAATTCTTAGATTTCACCGAGTCTCTCCGAGAACTATCAATAGTGTGATTTGGAGGCTCTCAAGGACATGGTACTTCCAAGTAATCTTCAAAAAAAGACCACCTTACAAGCAAGCGCATCTGATTAAGCTACACTGGACCATGAGGAAGAACGGACTTGAACTACACTTCCTGTCTGGAAGACAAGGTGAAAGTGAGGACTTCTCTGTTTGCTGCTGCTGCTGCCGCCAAATACATGTTCCTTGAAAGCCAGGGAGGTCTTACAGCGTGAAGAGCCGTGCTCCCACATCTCTGCACCCTAACGACTTCGCTGGTCTCTTTTAATGTATGAGTTTCCCCCCTTCACATCCCACACAGGGAACGTTTCTTTTTAGGACACCCAGTCTGAAGCAGCTTTTTCCCAGTGGTAGGTCGAGGGTCTGTGCGCTAGACGGGACGGGCACTGCACGAAAGCCAGTGGTGTCAGGGCGTCGTGACCCGCTCTGAATCTCCTCTTTAAAGAAGCCCATTTCCACAGACAAGGCCTTTACAAATGAAGCGCCAACCCGGAAGGTCTGCTTTAAACTAAACGTTTCTGATCAAAAAGATCAAAAGGTGAGTGTGTTCCGGGCACTGCAAGGAGTCTCCAGCAGAGACCTGGGTCTTAGAGGGGGAGTCCCTCCCCGGTCCCCACGATGCCCGTGAGGAGCCTGGACCGCAAGTCCAGGAAAGCGCATGCTGGGCCCTGCAGCGCTGCGAGCACGCTGAGGTTGCGCTGAGTGTCACAGCCCTTCCCGGGCGGCTGCCTTCACCTCTTTTCCCCACCCGGATGGAACTGACCTCAGCGGAGACTCCTCGGCAAACACACAACCCAGCACACTCTGAGCAGCTCCTTCTCCTTTCCCTGGTCCCTATGGCAACCACTGAAGTTGACAATTTTGCCCTAGATTTCCTAGGCTTCCTTCCTGCAAAGTATTCTCCGCGAATAACCCCAAATATCAAATAGTATAAAAATAAGCTATACATGCCTTTGAAAAGCAGCATATAATTTTTTAAATTAGGTGTTCTTCCCAGTTAGATTTTCCCCCTTGCCTTGATAATAATTTGCACTGTCTTGAGTACACGCAAGTAGTACTGCTGGACAGTATAGGGAAGCTGGCCTCATATTAAAAATGACAGGTAAGCCATAAAAACAAACAACCCCATAATATGTTAATAATTAAAAGCTGCTTATACTCCTTATTCTTATTTTTCACTGAAGTCACCTGTTTCTTTCCTAGTGAATTATTCTACGTCTGACTGTCTTTTCTACTGGTAGCATTTCCTGGTCCCAAGGCTTCTTGCATACACTGTCACTAACATCTATATACTCACACATCTTAAAAATAGTAACTTCTCTAATTAGACAATTTTCCATTTCTCTATAAATTCAATGATTGCAAATTCTAATCAGAAGCTATTCTAGTAAGTTATGAATCAGGAAATCTTAATGCATAGTAAAAGACTACCTGGTTACTATGATGCAGGAGCCAATGTTCTTGGGATAAATTGATAGAATTCCCTGACAAATTCCAAGGACTATGTTTCTGGCATCTGCAGATGTTTTCTAGAGCAAGCTATGTTCCAGAAAATTTTTTCAGAGGCAGTGGTATTCAGCTTTTCTAAAGAATTTCCTAAGGGTCTGCTTTAGTATCAAAAGAAAAAACCAAATGTTCTAAATATCTCCTGAAAGATAATGAGCAAAATCGGGAATGGAGAATCCACGACACACGCAGCAACCAGCAGCACCGTGACATTAACTGATCGAACACAATACTACCTTTCACCACAAACATCAGTGGCACTTCAGATACCATCAGGACGACAGAGGGCATTTATCGGATTTAACTCATCTCATCTAAGACAGGTCCAATAACAGGTCTTATAAGACATCACACAGGGAAAAGAATGTGGAAGACTTTTTTCCAAATTCCTGTAATTTCGTCTGTAGTTAAGTGGTTGTCTGTATTTTTAGGACCTATGATCTGATGTTTTTTTCTTCTCCAACAAGCGAATATCCTCTTGATAGTTATGGAGAGAAGCAAGGAGCTCAGGCTCCCAGTATAACTTTTACAAGATCCTCTAATAGAGTTCATTTCTGTTCATTCAGTTTCCTCTTGTAGAAATTCTTCACTTATTTTACTTCCACTGTTTTCGTCTTCATTAGAATAGTTTCCTGAATCTTGACTGGTTTGGGAATTATATTTTTTGTAATTTTCATCAATTTGATTAGTTTCTTCTAATACAGAAATAGTGTCTATATTTTCAATTATAAAACACCTTTCAGTTTGTTCCTCAGAAGTGGAAAAAAATAGATTCTTTAGTGGCTGTTCAGAGAAACACTAATTTAAAAAAAGAGAAAGAATAGAAACAAATTATTTAAAATAATAAAAATGTTTCCTAGTTCTAATAGCTTTAGTTTCTAAAGACCATTACCTAGAAAACCTGTCTTTTGGCATGCATATTAGAAAGCTGGCTAACAGCCTATCGCCTGCATTGTAACGTTTAGAATAAAAGCACCACCAGTGAGGTTACACACATCTTAATACCGTTTCTGGCAAGCATATGAAGAGCGTCCAAGAAAGGGCCACTGGGCTCTCAGGGGCAGGGAACGCCAGAGCACGGGGGAGGACGGAAAGGGGAGGGCACTGGGGCTGTGAAGCTTTATTTTGAAATAATAAAAATTTTTGTACCCAATCCACAAATTTCCAGAAGCACAAATGATAAATTAACTTTTCCCTGTTCAACTAAGAGTAGCTGTTGTAACTAGCTGGTTTTAAGTTCTTTAAATAACAGCTATGAGTATCAGAGAATATACGAATGATATTTAAAAACTCGGGCAGAAGAGTAAAATAGTTAATATTCACAGAGCAGTTTTACGGGGCTAAGCCCTTCTGGTTCATCTTCGTTGCTTACAACTCTATGGCATGGCATCGCTGGCTTCAGCTCACTAAGAGGACTTGCTCAAGTTCACAGAGCTCATATGTGCAAACAACCCACCTTCAGTTGTCTCTGAAGCCTGAGCTCTTAGTAATACTCTCTGCCCTAGGTGAACAGACAGGGAAGATCCTGTGCTTAGGTCTTCATCACTCAGTGCTCTCATGAAATACGCTGACCTCACAAGAGTGCCAACAGACAAACAAACAAAAACCCAAAACAGAGAGGTGTCATGGGAGGAAACTTATGATTTGTTATTTTATTTTCTGTGATTTCATCCATAAAATATAGTTTCTGCACTGATGGTAATGTTTTACTCTGTGAATACAAAGACTTTCAATGGTAAAAACAAATTCCACAGTAGCTAAACTGCAGAAAAATATGAGATTCAGGACAAATCTCACCATTGCATGTTATGTTACATTAAATGACTGTTTCCAAAGTTAGTTTACTAAAATTCTGAAGAAAGTACCCAAATCAATCTGTATTATTTTCTAAAGAAAACATATATCCTGTTGAAATCAAATATATTTCCCCTCCATTTTAAGAAAGATTCAGCTGTTGACAAAGAAAAGTAACATACCTCATCTATCGTGGAAGGAGGCTTACTTGATGGAAAGAACACATAATTGATAAATTTCAAGAGGACTTTCACAACATAAAGGACAACTGGGATCAAAAACACGATGCAAATTCCAGCTATAAGCCAGGTTTTAGAAGTAGTTCCTAAAAACGAGTAAGTGATGTTTAGCATCAGTACATGTTTTGACACACAAACGTGTATGTTACACTTTTGCAGTCAGTATGAAGTAAGTATAACCATGTGAAAGGAACTCTATTAAATAATCCCTGCAGAAATATTTCTGGTAGCACTGAGCTGGCAACAGCTGTAGGCAATGGCGTTTACTTTTTAAGGGTGGCCTGGGAAGTGAAGTTAGAGATCCTCAGTGAAGGATATGATACTGGCACACAGCTCCAAACATACACAGTATTCTCCAGCACTTCTATAATATGCAGCTGGCACAATGTTAAGACAGTCTGTGACTAAATATCTATAGGCTACACCAGAAACTGTGAAACACAGAATAGGGATAAGCCTTTCCCACATAAAAAAAAATTCACAACTGAACTAATTAAGTGGTTTCTACATGGTAATTATATTAAGGATTACATAAAAAAGTTAGAAGTCTTATTTAATACTAAAGAACAACAATTACAGGAAATTAATTATGCAGATATTGGATGAAATATAAAGCATTCAAAAACACCAAATTCAGTGGAGCTTTAATATTTTCTAAAACTGAAAGACAGCTTGAAGGTATACTTTTTACATTCATGTAGTTCATGAAAAAATATTCTCTATATTTTTTCAGTAAAAAGGAAGTATTTTATACAATTTTCAATGACTTGAATTATTTTTGTTAAGTCTAGTTACATATTTTGGAAAAGATATAATGAAAGATTCTGACCTGGTTTTGTTTTCTCGCACACAATACCACTAAAATCACTGCTTTCATTTCGCTTTGCAGTCTCAATCAGTGCTCTGGCTTTGATGCAATATACAGTCAGCGGTTTCAAGTTGGGAAAAGTAAAATCAGCTCTTTCCTTTACAATTTTCTTCTATGAAAAAATAAGTATATCATTAATAAAATTTAGTCACTTCATGAAATCAGAAAATATCTTTTCTGAATTCTTTAAATATTCAATCTAAGACTGGCCCCTAACAACCACTTTTTGCCCCCTTGGAAGTGCCCTGCCCCCGGGGGTTTGTGGCATGTCTGGAGGTGTTTTTGGTGGTCACAGCTAGAGGAGAGTGCTGAGAGAGAGTGGTTTAGGTAAATGCTGGGGAATCGTGGTAATGCAAACTCCTGAGTTCTACCCCTGAGATGCTGACTGAGTAGGAATGGGCTCAGGGATCTCAATTCTGAAAGCCACCGGGGGCCCAGATGCAGGTGATCCATAACTCTGCCCTGCAAACAGGGAAAAATGCTACTATTTTTCATATTGTGAATATGTGAATTAATCAGTGTTTTTAAAAATTTAACAAAGTTCCCTAAAATTTTAACTTCAAGCTTTTTTTTTTTCACCCAGTCAATTACAACTCTAAATTTCCAAATTATACTACCTAGTCTTTTTACCTCAGCATTTGAAGTGTTTTCCCAAAAGTGAATTTCATAAACCGGTGGGTAATGCTGGTTCACGGACTTGTTCTGAGAGCCCTTTGGGGTGCCGAAACAGACCCGCAGTGAGCTGTCATTAATGGCCTTCATGTCGATGACTGGAGGAAGTATGACATCTGGAAGAAATGTGTAAAGTCAGTGTTAACTTAGATTAGAAAAGCAGTTTTAAGAATCTGTACCAAACTGAAGAATTATAATCTAAAGTAAAAACTATTAGCTTACTTTGTCTGCTAGTATCAAATTTTTCCTCTTCAGACCAAAAGGATGTGTTATTTCCATCAGATGCTTTGACACGGATATAGTAAATTCCTTTTGGGAAAACATTTTGGGGAAAGACACATTGGGTAGTTGTGACATTTTCACAATTCGGTATTTGTTTCCATTTTCCTGAATAGTTCTCAAGAATCTTTTTCATAAAGGCACTTTTAAGACACAAAAAAAAATTTTTTTAAATTCCAAACACATTAATTTAATAAATTAAACATTTTTATTGAGTATCTATAATAGGCTAGATGCTGTTAGAAGCTAAGGTTATAAATAGTCCCTACCCTCAGGAAATTCACAATACAGTGGGAGAGGTATGTATACAACACTAAAGAAAACGGAAGATCTCGCTTGACCGTGATAAAGTAATGGTGTGCTAGAGTTGGCTGATACCAGTGCACAAAAATAACTTGCATTTTCAGGAATGCCGTGAGCCAGTTGTTAAACACAGCCATTACTAAAAAGTAAATTATGCAAACTTACAATAAGTAAATTATATAATATTCAAAACTCATTTTGTTTTATTTTACATTTTATTACCTATGCTCAAGGCTATTTATGTCTCCTTCAGTCATACGGTGGAGACACCACGTTAATGGAGTTACTGTGCATCTCTCCCAACTCCAGGCTCACTGACATCATGTCAGTATCCTGAAAGTGGCCATGGTGGGAGGATTTATATCATGAAAACTGGCAAACACTATAAATAAAGCTTTTCTCGTTTTGTGTATGCTAAACACGTACTAGCACAACCATCGGTAAGTGCTATAACAGAGACATACACCAGTGTTGGAACAGCAAGTCCCAAAAGAGTATGGGCACCTAACCGAGCCTGGACAGGTCAAGTTAGTTGCTGAGAAACCAACAGCTCAAAGCATCTCGATTTAAGCCTGGAGCTACAACAGCTTCCTAACTGGTTGGTTCCTGTCTTTAGTTCATTGAACCACATACAACGTGACCATCTTCACCTTCCTCAAATACAGACCTCATGCTACCCATCCCTCAACACAAAATTCCCAATGGCACCCAAATGGCTACGGGATAGTCCGAGGCTCAGCCTAATGTCATCCCACGCCCTCCTCTCTCACTGCTCTCCCATGCCCAAATGCTCTGCTGCTCTCAAGGCAGGCCTTGCCCACCATGGCTGGCAAGATCCCAAGCTGGCGCCCAGGAGTCCAGCCCCTGGTGCACACGTCCTCCCCTTGGGCCTGAACGGACCCGCAAACTCCCGATTAGGTTACATTATGCAGCAAAGGTGAAGAGATGTTACAAATGAAAGTAAGGTCCCAAATCAGTTGACCATGAGTTATTCAAATGAGACCCCTGGGTGAGCCTGACCTAATCAGAGGCTCCAGCGGTCAGAGATTCCCCCTTCTGATGACCTTCAAGAAGCAGGCCACCATGAGTTCTACAGGCATGATAAATGAATTCTGCCAACAAGCACAAGAGCTCAGGAGAGGACCCTGAGCCTTGTGTGAGACCACGGCCCCGGCTGACACCTTGACTGCCGCCTTGTGAGACCCTGAGCAGAGGACCCACTTAAGCCAGGCCTAGACTCCTGACCAGAAGTCAGAGATGTAATAAACAGTGTTTTTTAAGCTCCTAAGTTTGTGGTACTTTGTTACAGAGCAATAGAAAACTAATACCTCTCCCTTACCCCAGCCTAATTTTAAGTCCCTTCACATCCCGAGCTTTGCCTTGTGCTGCTGCCTGGCCTAGCATGCCCTCCTTTCCGTACTTTAAAATATGATTCAACAATCAAGGTCTGTTCACATCTCACCTCCTTCCAAATGGCTTCCCTCCAGCCCCATCCACTTTTGTATTTTCGATTTCTATAACCCTTATAATTTGTATACCACTCCTCAGTCCTAAATCACACTTAAGTCAGTTAACTGCTTTGGATTTCTAGAACCACGTGTTATATTCTGCTGTATCTTTACAATTCCTTCAGTGCTTTTTACAGTGTGCCAAGCACCCCCCAAAAACTTAGAGACCAGCCACCAGAAACCCCTATCCCTCTCTAGTCTGTAGCCCTATTATTTTACATACTTCTGAAAATGAAGTATACACAGATTACTGCAGCTTCCTGATCAGTCTGTGAGATTATACATACACTGAGGGGCACATATACACATACAGGGGTTTCCATTATACAAACTCTTGGTTTAACACTAACACTAAAGGACAGGACCATCTATCACAGCAGTATCAGCTTTCCCTCTCCCTCATTTTTTGTTTCTTTCTAGTCTCTTTTTTCTTACTCTTCCTTTCCTGCCTTACCTATACTTGCCTTTGGTCCCTCTATTCCTCATCCCTCGATATTTCTTTCTTTTTCATCCCTTTTCTCCCATAATTCACCTCTCCTTCCACTTGATTTTCCTCTTCTCTTCTTGTCTATTCATCCCCTACAATTTCCCATCAGTATACACTATGTGCAGGTCTCTTCCACTATGTGGTGCTTAGACGTCATCCATCTTTGTCTAGTCTCCACTCAACCACACAAAACACAGTTCTTTCTTTCTTAAATTCCCACTAAAGTAATCACTAAAAAATTTGTCAAAACCACTTAAATAATAAAATGGGAAGGCTAACTTGAATTGAACAAGTCATAGTGACTGGACTGAGATCATTTCAAGGACTTATGGAAAAAGTGAGTGTGAAGAAAAGACCAGAGTCATGCATTAAACATTTGAAATTGGGGAAATACATACAACTAGCATTACGCCTTTTTTTTTTTTTTAAAAGCCCATAAAGACACTAGATATTAGACTATACCCATTTTACAACAAATGAAGAAACTAAGGCCAAAAAAGGTTAAATGATTAGCACGATGTCATCCAGTTAGTCACTAACATAGCAAAAAAAAAAAAACCACCTCTCCATCAGTCAGCATTGTGTGCAAGGAGTTGCAGGTGGCTGAAGTTGAGTGAAAAAGCAGCATAATAAACTGGGCAGAATAAACTACAAAAGGAAATTTATGGATTAGAACTTACTAGAGCCACTGAGCTTGAAAAGTCACGTTTTCACGTGTATAATTCCACTTAAGAGCATAGAACTGATTTTCGGCACTGACTTGTATGTTTTCTGGTGGAGGCAGTTTATTTTCAACTGGAAGACAAAGAATATACAAAAAAGCATATATATTTACTCTAGTGACAGAGTATGTGGTAAGAATTCTTAACAGCATGGGCAAGAAGAGGCTTGCATTTTATCATTATGAGGTAACAGTTAAATAAGTTAGTGTATATTCATACAATGTAATACCATACATCTATTTAAAAGAGTGCGATAGACTGACATACAAAGAGATCTTCAATAAATTGGGTTAAATAAGAAAGTTGTAAAATATATCCAACAAGATCCTATTTTTAAATTTAAAACACAGAACAACAATAAAAGAAAAAACTGTATGTCTGTGTATATGCTGATATTAGCCCTGGAAAAAGTTTGAAAGAATATACATAAACTGCCAGCAATGCTTATCTCTGATAAACAGAATTAGGGTAAGGAGAAGAAAACTTTCCGTTAAACCACTCCCTATGGTTTGATTTAAAAAAAAAACAACAAAGTTTATTAAATTTATAATTAAGGTAATAAACAAATCTAAACTCCTATCAAGTGACCTTAATTGCTGACAAGATGTCACTGATTAAATATATCAGGATGCTTTCATATTTTAACATTTCACTTATAAAGGTAGAATGTTTGGAAGACTAACTGTTCTTCTAGCAACTGCCTCTTTTTTGTGGATTCTGAAGAAAATTTTTTGCTTATGTACGTGCTTTTGTTTTAATATCTACTAAACCAATGTATAAATTTCAGCAACTATGCAAAAAATGCCAAAATTAATAGACTGCCTATCTATATACAGCTACTGAATCTAAAACAAAACATCTTCCTTACCTGTAGTATTTACACAATACACTGGACTATATAAACCAACTTTTCTCTGTAAACGTAGTTCTGCTTTAACTTTTAAACAGTAAGTTGTCTCTGGTGAGAGTTTATGAATTTTATTTCCGGGAGTAACAATTTCAGTCCTGTCCTTTAAAAAAGTACAAAGTCAAATTTTAGAATTAATTCACATTGTTTTTCTCTTATGCCAAAGAAAGATAAGAATGATGCTTACTTCTTCTACACTTGAAGACTTTTTCCAGATGACTACGCTGTATATAAAGCTTGTAATAGTCATGGCCCACATCTCACTGTTTTTTGTTCCAGGAGGAGAGATGTTTATTATTATTGCCTTATCTTCAGGTTCTAGATGTACTTCAGGAGGACCAATCTGAGCTGTAAAAATTAAAATATTTACTATATAACCTCATTAACACAACACCAAAACATTCATTCAACAAATAATTCTGATTGCTTAATCTGTGCCTGACATAATAAAGCAGAGGCAGTCCCTCGTTAATGGAGATAATGGCAAAAAAACAAAACAAAACAAGCAAACCCAAACAAATAAACAAATACATATAACGTCATGTGTGCTATAAGGAAAAATGAAGTACTCTTAAGGGACAGAGAATGGTAACAAGAGTTGTTTAGTTAAGCCAGTCAGGGAAAGCCTCTCTGAGACACCTGAGCTGAGACCTCACTCAAATGTGGGAGAATGTCATGCAAATACCCAGGGGAAAAGTATGTACTCTAGGCTGGGCGTGCATCAAGTGCAGGGCCCCTAAGGTGCTCGCCAATTTCAAGAGACAATAGGGGGACTCAAATGTCTGAGTGGTAGAAAATGAGATCTGAGAGGTAGCTAGCAGCCAGGTAATAAAGCACTTGAAGGCTGAGACTGGAGGAGTGCCACAGTATGTTCATCCGGATTTACCTACGAGGGAGCAGGGAGACCAGAAGTAGCTACTGCAGTAGCTCAAACGACAAAAGTGGCTTGATGAAGGCTCGCAGCAGGAGTGGAAGTGACAAGGGGTTGGATTCAGGATATACTCTGAAGGTTGATCATTCACGATATGTAGACAGATTAAATGCAGGATGTGAGGAAAAGAGAAGTTAAAGACAATGCCAAGGCTCTTGGCCGGAACAACTAGATAGGTGGTATCATTGAGAGATGGAAACACTGCAGGAAGAGCTGGTTTCGAGGGGAAAGATGAGAGCTTTATTTGGCCATTCTAAATCTGAGATGACTTTCAGGGATCTAAGTAGGAACGCTGAACGGAGCTGAAGAGTGATACAATCTAAAGGTAAGGGGAAGAGAAACGGGGCTGGAGATACCATTTCGGGAGTTAAGAGCATAGAGATGGTGCAGAAAGAGAAGAGGTTAAACGACTGGGCCCTGCAGCAGTTCAACACTGCAAGGCCTGAGAGATGAGGAGAAACTGGCCAAGGAGTGGCCGACGCGCAGGAGCGCTAGAAAGGGCAGTGCCCTAGAGATCCAGGGATGGAAGGGTTTCAAGAAAAGGGAGTGACAACCATGTCGATGCCACAGAGGAAGGGAGCCAGAAGATGACTGGGAACACGCTTGGCATCACGCAGGTCGCTGGTGACCTGGACAAGAGTGGTTTTGGTGTCATGAGGAGGAATGAAGCTTGAGTGGACAGGGTTGAAGAGGAAGTGGGAGGAGAAGAGGTACAGATAGCTCCGAGTTTCGAACAGGGCAGTGGTTCCCAAACTTTTTGGTCTTGGAACCCCTTTATACACTTAAAGAAACTGAGGATCTTGAGCTTTTCTTTATTTGGGGTATGTCTTTCAATATGTAGCATATTAAACACTAAAACTGAAAATAATTTAAAGTATTTATAAATTTACTAAAAATAACGATAAAGTCATTACATGGTAACAAATATTTGTTATGAAAAATTAACTGTATTTCTCCAAACCAACCAACCAAAAAAGCTTAGTGAGAAAAGCGGTGCTATTTCACATTTTGATCAAATCTGTGGAATGTCTGGCTTAATAAAGAAGACACATGTATCTCACACTGACTCCTGTATTCAGCCACCAAATCACACATCAAACAGCGTCTGGCAAACACCAGTGTACACTCAAGAGAATGAAAATGAAAAAGGCAAACAAGTCTTTGGAATCATTATGAAATTGTTTTGGACTGACCTCCTGAAAAGGTCTTGTGGACTGTGTGTTGAGGACCACTATTACAGGGAAAACAAAAAAATGAGGCCATAGCAGGAATGAGATACAGGTTTAAGTGAATCTTTGTGTGTATGTGTGCATGTATGCGTGTGTGTCTGTGTGTTTAAGATGGGAGATTTTCATCATGCATGAGAAGCAAGGTGTTCTGGTAATATTTAACAAAGAATATAATGTAATTAAGCTGGAGATTTTTTTTTACCTTGTTTAATTGGTAGAAATGAGTCAACCATAAACCATGAAGACACGTTGTTTCCTTTTTCTGCTCTTATACGCAAATTAAGTTCTTCAAAAACATCTATCTTGAGTGGAGAAAAATTGCATTTGGTACTTGTAATATTTTGACACCCAGGTAATTTTTCCCAATTATCCATCTTAGGCCTTTAAAATAAAAAAGCAACAGAATGAATAAGCAAATGTATAAACACAAAAGAGTGTCAGATACCTTTTCTATTTTCTAATATTATTAACCTAAAGTAGTTACTTCTTTTACTTGAGTTCATATCCTGTTAATCTTTTAAGTGTGTAACATTCCACTCTTTTTCCATGCATATATACCAAGTTATTATTCATAAAAAGGATTAATTCTGACATAAAGTTACTTTTTAATACGGTTCTATAATTTTGTGGGTGGTTTAAATTTCAAAGAAGCAGAGAAAGAAATGATCCATAAGGTAAAAGTGGACTCAGTGTCAGCTATGTTATGTGACTTCTGGCCAATTACTTTGTATTTCTGGATCTTCTCTTTCTAACTGAAATTCTGGGAACTAAATTCCCTCTGATCTCCTCCTATGAGCAGATTTACTAGCCCTAAGAAAGACTTTAGAATCAATTTCCTCTGCCCTCCTCAAAACTAAAACATCCCTTCTGCTCGCTGATCCCCTTAATTCTTTCTGTTACATCACTAGAAACAAAGAACTTAAAACGTTAACATAAACTAATAATCTCCTCAAAGTGGATTTCGTCAATCAAAAAGTTTAAGTGATTAATATCAGATTCTTCAAATACACGAAGAAATAAAGTTGGCAGCCAGTGTCCCAAACACAAAGGACCTTGTTGCCACAACGGGGAAAGGAGTCTGCAGCGAAGGTGAGGATTTGCAGAAAACAAATGTTAGATTTCAACCTTTTGCCTATGGTCAGCCCTGCCTACCTTAACCAGGCAGAGAAACTATCCTCTGAGAAGGCATTTTTGTCAAAATGAATTTGTAGTTCTAGCATCAGCTGATTTTTTTTTTCTTTTGGTAATACTGTAGTCTTCATTTAAAGATGATTTATGGCAACAGAAAGTAGGGATGAAGTCCAAATAATTTTGGTGTTGCCCCAAATTCAAGTCTACCTGATTTTTCAAAACGGAAACGTTTTTTTAAAATTATCAAAAACAGACACTAGCATATGGAATCCTTCCTTCCCGGTCAGTTACCTCTTCTACTTTACCTGCCTAAGCTCTAAGATTAGAGCTGGTATTAATGATATCTTAATTTAACAAAAACATTCCTCAAAAACTCCTCCATATCTCAAAATCCAGATTTTTGGGGGATAGTTTTATTTTTATTTTGTTTTTCTCAAATGGCATTTATTAGAAAATACAATTCCAGAGAAAGTAGGAGATACAAGGAAGTCTGGGAAGTGGGTATGGCACAGACATCTTTAAATCAGGGGCATAATGGGTCAAAATAAAATGAGCTACTGGCAAAAAGTCAGTAATGTGTCTATGGTCCATTCATCTGGAAAACTCTTATATAAACAGAAACTTTATTAAAAAGTTAAAACTAAGCCCTGGTATTGTTTCAACCCACCCTCACTGCTACATCTGTCTTTCCTGCACACTCTATTACAACTGCTTTTGCATATAAAGGAGCTACTGTAGCAGTGGCTACTTTTATTCCTTAAAATCCTTACCATATACAGTATTTAGATCAGAACAGAATATAATTTGAAAATGAATATGCAACCATGTAAAATTCAGTTCATAAAACAGGTTTCATAGTATGACTTTGTGCCATCTTTGTCTTATTCACTAATGTAGTTTAAGCACCCAGAAGAGTGTTTGGCATTAAAGATATTCAATATCTGTTGAATAAAAGACTACTACTACATACTACATACACTATAACAAACTTTAGCTATAGGTCACAAACACTGATGTCTTCGATAGCATGGATTCTATAGGCACTGATATCCTAATAGCTTATTTATGTGCCTGTGTATCATTTATCACCACTAACATACGTGCTATATTCTAAGAAACACTATGTGTACTAAAAAATAGCGGTCTGCTGCTGCTATTAATTACACTTCAACTGATCACTTACTCCAAGCCACTGTTCTGAGCACTTTATATATAACTGTTCCATACTCATAAACACTTTCTTAGACATTTTATTATTGGGGTGTCCTAGTCCATTTGTCTAGGACAGTCCTGGTTTAATCTTGTTGTTTCAGCTTATGCAAAATTAAGTGCCTCTTTTCACTCTCAAAAGTATCGGTATGGATGCTAAATTATGTGTGGTCATAGTTTTTACTTAACAGATAAGGAAACTGGGATAGAGGAAATAAGTAGTGGAGGATGGATTTAACTCAAGCATCCTGGCTCAAGTCCAGATAACACTGCACTACACTAACGCTATATTGTCTCCCCAAAGCTGCAGTCTGGCATATTTCGACAAAGCACCTGTTTATAAAGCTAACAGTACAGAATAAAGTAAGAACACACTGAAATAATGCATCTGATGTTAGAGTCAGAATGGAAGAGTAATAGATGATTGTGGACAGGAGAATTTAGGAAAAGCAATGCAACATATAGAGGCACAAGAACGTGAGAGCACTGTCGACTGCTCTGTTCCTCATCACGTGGGTAACTTTAAAGAAGGGTATCTGATGTCATCTTCGTTATACTTAAAACAGTTGTTTAATAAGAATGTTCTGAACCAAGGCAAAAAACAAAATTGGTAACAAAACTCAAAGTTCAATTTAAAGAAAACTTCTAGAGATAAAAACCCTTACATTATCCATTCTGAGAAAAACCATATACGTATATATTTGTGAACATGCGCGCGCGCGCGCGCACACACACACACACACACATATACACACATGTGCTCTCACGCACACGCATTACTGTTTATTATCAACTGGAGAACAACAGTGCCACGGCTGTGGGTGAAGTGATGGGATGGATCCTGGTGCTGGAGGTCCTATGCCTTGTTTCTTCACTGCCTCATTACCTGCCTGCTTTTTCCTGGACAGGTAGCGTGGTGAGCAGACAGGCCCCAACACTCCAAGCAAAGTACTGTATTTCCGGAGCCCTGTTTCCTTCTGTAATCTTTTCTTCTGCAACTTTCTGCCTGCCTATCCCCTTGGTATTTATTAAGTTGAAAGTTAGGACCAGGGAGAAGGAACTGAAACTCCAAAAATATCAGATCTGTGGAAATGCAGGGTCTGCCATACTGATGTTTATAAATGGCATATAAGTTAAAATGTCATGTGTGATGGAGATAATAGGAAAGCCTGACCAGAGAGACCTGGTGCTATTCCAAAACCGTGGCTAGGCCCTTTGGGGTTCTCTCCCATATCCTCAAGTTATGGTGATGCTCTAGTCCAGAGCCAGATTTATATTTAAAGAATGTGGATCATCCAGAACAGAGAAGGTATGGCTGTGGACAAGGAAGCTGTCTGCCACTGGCGTCCCCCAAATCTCTTGTGTCAAAAGTTTAAAGATAAATTTGTCTATATTTGTAGAGGTGAAGTTATAAATATTATGAAATATCTTTTAAAAATGGAAAACTCAAATGTTTCACAAACTGAAAAAAAATGTGGTGTTAAAATTATAAAAATTCTTCAGATGATTCTGGCAAAGCAATAAGTAGAGTCACATACGTTTTATAATCTGCTGAAAAAGTCACATTCCCGACAGACTCATCGCTCTGGTTCCACTTCAGGATAAAGGTGTCATCAATGATGGAGACCTCTACATTTTGGGGATATTTTAGATTTGTTTCTCCTATAAAGGTAACAAGAAAGAAGACAGTTATATGTACACTGCAGACATTTTTAAAAACGTTATTATTCTCTTTGCATTACTGATTAGAAAATAAATGTTTAAATATAAAAATTAAGTATATAAAAAAATTTAAGAACACCTAATGATTGATTTCAGGATAGGGAGGTTGCTAATTATATCTCTGCATCTGAGAGAGCTGAAAAAAGATTTTTTTTAATCTATAAAAAGTGCTGAATGTCAATTACATCTCAGTAAAGGTAGAAAAACAAAGGAAAAAAAGTGCTGTTTTTTAATTGAAAAAAAAAAAAAGTCTTTCTATAAAAATAGAATTTTTCTTTGGTCTGAAGAGATTCTGATGTAATGGACACAGGGTTAAAATATTTGGTTTCACATTATATTGTTGAGATAGACATGCTTCATAGATCCTGACAGAGAACTGAACAGATGTGATTTCAAAGTTGACAGCTATTCACAAGAAATGAATATTCACATTAACAAAATCGAGAGGGGTATGAATGTTTATGTCAGCCAAGCGCTATAGGAACCTGAAAAAGTCCTGACTGCCAAACTAAACTAATCAAGTCTGAGCTTTCTGTTTAGTTTTAAGGACTTCTAGAGACCTACTTTATTTCTTACGCTGCTAGTACAAATCTTACACCAGGTGGATGCCCTCTCTTCTCATTTTTCCTTTCTGGCCCCTCCAATCCGCATTAATCTTCCTCTCTGACCACCCAAATCCTCTGAGAGCCAACTCAAGTTAGACCCCTTCCAGAAAACTTTTCCTCAAATACTGCAGCTCAGGCTAGTCTTGCTATTTCTTCACATGATGCACTATGAATCAGTACTGCTCAATTTCACACAGAAGTAGATAAAAAAAATAAATAAAGCACATCACCTGATATCCAGTAGGCTCTCAAAACTTGGTGAAAAGATTTTTAAAAAACTGCTTCTTTGTGTTAAACACAAATCTCCTACTGCTGAGTTCTTTAAGGGAAGGTCTATCCTGCTTCATACTTAATCCACATTTTTCAGAGTACTCAGCGTAATGCCGAGTTCACATGAACTTCTTCAACATTGCAAAGGTCTGATCTTTCACTATGATAAACTATAATTTTTAAAAGACCAGCTTTTAAATTTATTTCTGGTTCCTACAATATTTCTAGCCTTTACTTCTGCCTCAGGGCAAGCGTGTTTTCTCCTTGCAGACTTTTTTGACCACAGGGGTCCTTATGTAGAACTTTCTTTATTGGGACTGTTTCTTCTGCTTTCCATTTATAGATATTATGATATGTTGTCAAAGGGAAAACATTTGAGAAAAGATTTTCTCAAATGTTTTTAAATTCAGGGAGCTACTCATTGAGTATCCCCTCCCTGTTTTCCGTTTCTCTGAGACTACATCCCTGAACAGAATACCTCCCTTAATCACACTCCTCTAAACTTAGTTCCCATCCCATTTGTTGGAATTTTATAGCTCTGTGCCACTAAAGGGCAGTGATTGGGTTTACAGGGATTAACAAAAGATCTGATGGCATCTGTAGTATCCAGTCTAGAATATTCTAATTCTGTAATTCTGGGCCTTGACACAGGAAGAAGAAATCTGATAAGGTAGAGCCAAGGACTCCCTCAGGAAAGCAATCCTGCTAAAGGAAGGAGACCCTGGAGCTAGAGACATCCTGGCATTTGGGAGATCAACAAATAACTGACAGATAAAAGGACAGAGACTTGGAAATAGAGTTATGAGACAAGATTTTAGATTTCATATTTTGTTCTATTAGTATTAATATCTTTTTGATAATAATTCCTTTCACCCTTTTAGCACGTAAAATGAATGAGCATTTAATCCAAACTTCTATTTATATAACTGGTTGTTTCCAATCTTCACATTCACAATGATGAGCAGATGCAGTTATTTTTTTTAAAGTCTGATATATATCCAAATACATACACCCATACAAATATAAATTTCCTACCCTATTTCTGGATCGTTTTCCTAGGCTGGGGTCCCAGAATTGTATTTACTAGGTTGAAAAGCATGAATGTTGTTAGGACTTTGAAAGATAGAGTAACATTATGATCTCAAGTTAGGGCTAACATTTAATTTAGTTTTGAACATTACTATTCTTTTGGGAAAAAAGTAAATTAGTTAACTGAAAGATAACATAGAGATGGATCCCAAGAATTTAAATTGTTTGGCCTTTAGGGAAACAGTCTAGTCTTAAGCACTGGAGGTGTGAGGCCAGAGTCCCAGGGTCTGATTTCCCACTCAGCCACTGGCTAGCTGGATAGCCTTAGGCAAATTACACAATCTCTCAGTGTCTTAGTTTACTTATTTGCAAAATGAGGATAACAGTGTCCAGCCATTGTTTCGAAAGCTGAAGTTTATACCTTTACAATACTCAAGAGTAGAGCCTGAGCACATAATTAAGAGCACAATAAATGCTAGCTGTGTATAAAACTGATTTTAGCAGCTCTCTCTAATGTAGATTAGAGTTAGGATTCCAATGCACATCTTCCCCAGAAAACTCTGTGTGTGTGTGGGGGGGAAGAATTCTTATTTTAAAGCAAACACGGGTTTAATGCAAATTTTCATGAACAAAAGACTCCAAAGTACCACGGGTTGCACCAAGACCGCTACTGCTATACAGGGAAGAGTTTGAGAAAGAGGATACCACGTATCACTTTGGGGTACGGTTTTCTAAGGCAACAGTTAACTATTTGAATTCATTAGACGGTTTCCACGGCCTCCTGGATTCCTGACCGTGGTCGCTTGGGCCCTGCTTATCTTTGGGCACTCCTCCCTCCTCATTGCAAAATCAACTTTGTAATAGTTGCCACCCCCCAGATACATTCCGGCTAAAAATCAAGGCGGGCAGCAAACGAGCCTGGTAGCTTCTAGCCTTCGTTGTTTTGACTGCGTAGTTTCCTTTTATTATTACTTTTTATTAGGCCGCAAGAATCCTTGGAACCCTCATCGCCCTCCTACGTGGGACTGAATAACTGTTTACTAAAAGGAGGATAAGCATTTCAGGAACAGTAGCAGAGTTCTTGACTAAAGCCTTATTATCAAACGGTCCAGCCGAGCTGCCCGATTCTTCGAAAAGACACAAACTCGACAGAAATCTACACGAAAGCTTCCGCACACGCAAGGCCACGGGGGTGGGAGCCCAGGGTGCGACCGAAGGCGGGCGGGCCGGCGGGTGGGCGCCCCCAGCCCGGGCACGGGTGCGTTGGCTGCCAAGCGAGCGGCGTGCAAGGAGCTTTACTACCACTTTCTCTTGTTTGATATTCGAGCCCAAAGCGGTTTCAGTATGAGCGCTGTGGCCACGAGGACCAGAGGTCCCCCAGCCGGACATCTGTGTTCCACCACCCACCCTCAGGGGCCGTGACTTCCAACGCCGACACTGCCCAGCCTCACGCCCCGCCCCGGAGCCTGCGCCGGGACCCTCATCTCTCACCTGCGGCTGCGGGCAACACCCACGACACCGCGGCGGCCAACACTAGGGTCGCCACGCCTAGGAGGTCGAGCATCGTCCGCGAGGCGCCACCGACCCCACTAGTCACGTCCTGGGCCATCGCACGCAGCTGTTCGGTTCCGTACACAGGACTCCGCGGGGCACAGGCCGCACCCCGACGCTCATCCCCCACCCTCCGCGGCCTCCCGGACCACCGGGAGACGCCCCGCCATTCCCCGCACTCGCCCCGCCCTCCCGCGCACGCGCCTCCCTCGCGGCTCCGGCGCCAGGGCCGCGCAGTGCGCACGCGCGCCCGCGCGGCCGCCCCGCCTCTTCCTTCCGGCCTGTGACCGCCCCCTGGCGGCTCGCCTCTTCATTCTCGGAAGGCCGCGGCTAGGTGGAGGGCGGGGCCCTCGCAGAAAAGTAGCGCGTGGCCAGTGCGCCTGCGCGGGTCTCGCGGTCCCGGCGTCCCCTAGCGGATTCGGCAGCTTGCTGGCGCTGGGCCCTGTCGTGCGTTCCCGGCCCCTCCCGGCCCGCGTGGCGCACTCGGGGGCCTCGGAGTCCTCGGAGAGCAGTATGGGGATTAAGAGAAGCTGGAATGGGGAAACCACCGAGCGGGTCAGGCCATCCCCTGGGCCCAGGGCGCTGTGGGCGAAAGGCAGGAGGGTCCAGAGTTAGGTCTGGACACGGCTGGCGCTCGAGGCGGCCTCGCGGAGGGGGTACGGGCTCCGGGGAGAGAATCACGAGGCCTCCGGGCTTGCCGTGGTTTCCAGAACAGCGCACTTTTAAACTCTTTTGATTAACTTATCAATAAACCGGTTGAGTCCGCCATTCAACTGGTTATTTAAATACCTTAATAGATAGGTACATTATGAAAATAAGCAAAATGAAAAGTAGAGGTGAAATAAGCAATCAAGTCTTAGTTGTTAATGACAACACCTAACAATATGATCACTTACATGGCAAGATGAATATTTGTAGAGAACAACACGATTTGAATATGCCTTATAAGAAACTATGGTGTAATTTACATGCCATGAGATTCACCCATTTAAAGTGAACATTGATTTTTAGTAAATCTGTCCAGAGTTATTTGGCTTCACTTTTAAAAACTTTGGATTGTCGCTTTACAATTCAGCGATTCTTTGTTTTGGTTCTGAGTATGTCAGTGCTTTATTTTAACGATGTCATAGATGGAAAAATACCCCATGAGAACATGTGATCCAAGGGAGGAGGTCTATTTCTGCTTGTAACTAATTACTGAATCATACTCATGTTAAAAATCCTTTCCAACTCTCTGAAAAACTCTCTGAAAGTTTTTATTAAATATACACTTCCTGCTGTCCAAACGTTGTTCTTGAAAAACTATTTGGAATAGATTGCGTTTTTACATTTAGAACAATAGGCCCCAAACCGATGGAAACATCTCACTTTAAAGATTTTTAAACATTCCTGTCCCCCCCACCCCCTGCCCTTTAGTGGGCAGCTAGAGTTTTTATAGATTTACGCAGCATTTTTGACAACAGAAATCACATCCAAATGGAAATATCCCCAAATATTTAAAAATGCAAGTTATATGTAGCTTATGCCTACAGTTTCTTTTGATTTTCACTTGCTCACAGTAAAAGCAGTTTTAAGGAATTCAGTCAATGGTTTGTTGTGTTTTTCAGTTTTGAGACAATATGGTAATATCCACTTACTGAAAAAAGGTGGGTAAATATCTCTTGTAAAAATATAATTCATCTCTGGGCTGACAGCATTTGCATGGTATGGAGTTTCATGGTCTTTCCTCATCTTAATGTGAAAATATATTGTAAATATTGGATTATATTTTAATAAAATTTACCACAGGTGTGACACCCTGTAGCACTTTATGCACTTCAGTTTCAACTTATTTGCTGTAATAGTTTGTGGATGAAGCATGAATTAATTTCCCATGTGGTGGGTCCTAGCTCTCTAACCTTGACTCAGAACCCCTCTCCTTTATTCAAGTCAAAATGATCCATCAGAGGTTAGATTTGCAGTTTTTTTTATTAAACAAATTCTTTTAAACCTTTTGTTTTGAAATAATTTAAAACGTACAGAATAGTAAGAGAACTTCTTTTGCTCAGAGTCAACAAATTGTTAATAGTTTGCTACATTTGTGATTTCTCTCTGTACACACAAATATACACACAAATATACACACAAATATAGGTACAAACTCCGTGTGTGTGTGTGTGTGTGTGTGTGTGTGTGTGCTTCCCTGAACTTTTTTAGATCTGGCCTCGGTCTTTCACAACACTGACTTTTTATAATGCATGCCAGTTGTTTTATAGATGCTTCTCAGTTTGGGCTTGTCTGATGTTTTCTCATGATTAGATTCAGATTATGTATTCCTGGCTGGAATTCTGCATAAATTGTGTGCTGTCCTCAGATATCCCACCTACAGGCAAGCTATGTCCAGTCTCCCCTTATTGGGATGCTAATTTTGATCATATCATCAAGTGTTATCCAGTTTCTCCACTGTATAGTTACTATTTTTCCCCTTGCAACTAATTTGTAGATACATACCCTGAGATCCTGCAAATACTCTATTCTTCATCAAACTCTTCCAGAACTTTTCTAGAATTAGTGTCCGTTAATGACCCCTGCCTGAACCAGTTTACTGTGATAATTGTGAAATGGTAATTTAACCCTGCCTCCCCCACTACAATTATTAGTTGACATATTGTAGGAAAGTGCTTTATCTTATTTATTGTCAATATGAACTCATAGCATATTATTTTATTTAATTGGTTATAGTTAATTACGATATTTGCTTATTAATTTTTAGTGAATAAATTTTTTTAGAGCAGTTTTAGTTTTACAGGAAAATTGAGCAGAAAGGACAAAGTTTCCATAAACACCCTTTCCTCTCCCTGAGTTTCCCCTATAATTGACATCTTATGTTGGTATACTACGTTTATTACAATTAATGATCTTATATTGATACATTACAATGAACTAAGATCCATAGTTTACATAGTTTACTCCTTGTGTTGTACATTCTGTGGGTTCTGCCAAATGCATTATGTCATTAGATTCTTTGGTTGGTGTAATAATTACATTGGCATAATATGGATTAGTAGAAAAACAACTTTAGTTACACATGTATGGAAGCCCCATGAAAATATGAGACTCAAAGAAGTGACCAAAGCAGGCATTTTTATATCTTTTAGACAAAGAAGTTTGTGAAGAATTGACAAGACAAAGGAGTTTGGGTTCATTTTATACTTTTCAGCTCCAACCCTGAAATTAGCCATTTCTCCAAGGGGCAGTATTTTAGTGGGGAATGGTATTTAGAAACACTAAAACTTTGAGAGGAGTAAGTTAGTGAAGAGGTAGCAAGGTTGGTTTACACAGACATCTTGGCCCTAAATTCCCTATCTAGCTAGTCCTAAGGATGCCTTCTACCTTCCTGGTACAGGAAGATAATTTCATGTGGGAGATTTATTGCCTGCTTTAAGGGTGACAAAGAGGGTCAGACTGTTCCTGCACACACCAGTTGTTTTTCAAGTTACTTGAGTTCAAAATAATGTGCCAAAGTGGTATATTTTGAGGTGGCATATTCTACTTCGCTTCATCATGTACCCACCATTACATACAGAAGAGTTTTACTGCCCTAAAAATCCCCTATGCTCCACCAATTCAGCCTCTTTATTTTAATGCTCTCAAATTGTACCAGTTTAGGCCAGTGGGAGCAATTTCAAGCTGGCTCCTGTTCCTTTTGGTATGTCACAAGGTTTGTTTGTTTGGTTGTTTGTTTTCACTTCTTTTAACTCTGGCATAAGATATTCCAGGTTTATTTTACACTTTTTTAACTCCAACCCTAAAGTCAGCCATTTCACCAAGGGGCCTTGGTTTTTTGGAATGAGGAATGGTATTTTGAAACCAGGATGTGGGCACTAAAACTTTTTGTTTTAATTAAAATAAATTCCTATTGCCCATACATCTAGTTTCTTCCTTGGGGGCTAGCGAAGAAAAGTAGTTCCTTGTGTATTTGACTTTTGAAAAGGCCTTGTTGAAAATAGCTACCTTTATGGTATGTCACCATGTAGTTATATGGCAAACTTAACTCTTGTTTCTTCAAATCTGCAGCCTTTTTTTTTTTTTTTTTTTAAATACATCTTCCAATAGTGTTTGTTGGCAGAGAAATATAGTTTATCATCACATAGTGGCAAGAAAAGTGTTTCCCATGACATGTGCCTTTTTTTATTTGCTGTTAAGAAATCAAAAGCAGCTTCTAAACATTGTCATCAGTTGTAATGAAATTTCATAATGAACAAGAGTGATGTAAACACTTGAATACTTTGTAGAGGTTTGGTTTTATGGATTTTTTAATGTTATGGCTTCATACTGTCATTAGCTATTATCTCAAGGCTCAATATGATTTAGTGCCCAGATCATGGTTTCTAAATACCATTCCCCACTAAGAGAAACCAGGGCCCCTTGGAGAAATGGCTGACTTCGGGTGTAATGACAATGAATGTAAAAACATTTCACAAATAGTCTTTGTGATGATTTTTTTTTTTACTGGGTTCTTGAAGGGTCTGATCAGATTGTCATTGTTTTTATATCATAACGTTGTCACAAAAAACTCCACAAAGTTCATATCAATAACTGGAAAAGAGTTCTGATGTTATCTTATTCACTTCTGTGTTATGACAATTGTCTTTAACTTCCAGTTTATTAGCGGAATCTTGTTACATCCATTTCCTGAGCTTTAGTTAAAAATAGCTACGTAATCTATAAACATGCTTGACTGGGCCAAGTATACGGCTAGACATGGTCACAAATTCCTAAAGCGAACAAGTAGAAGCATCACTCACATTTCCACCTGGTGGGACTCCCACTCTGTGCTCAGGTATGTCACACATCGTTGAATGTGACAGGTGATCCTCTGGCATTTGCCCTAAGTGCTAGACCATATGTTAACGTTAGTAAAGCTTAATTTATTCCTTGTTTAACAATGCAAATAGAATTTCTTTGCATCCTAGTGGACCCTTTATTTCAACACAAATCCCTAAGTGGAGTACCCTAGTTTAGAAGCTTCCAGAAAAATGAGTTTGCTCCTTTTGGGGTGGGGAGGTTGGTGGAGGAAAGCTCAGAGTTACTGGATGAGCAGCAGCCCAACAGAGCAAACTTTTAGGATGCACAGACACTAGCTCCAGGATGCTCGGGGAGGAGTCTGAGCCACTCTGCTCCGGAATGTCCCGCATTGCCTTTCTCCTTGGTGCTTTATCATCTTACTCCTTTCCTCATCCCAGCAGGCAGACAATTTAGTGAACTATTAATAAAGCGAACAGTATAAACACTCAACCGGTAGCAAGGAGTATGGATTTCCGGAGGCAACCTGGAGTAAGAGGTGAATAAGTGGAGACCAAGAGTATAAGTAGGGACAGCCAGGAAAAGAAGACAGGAACAGTGTCCCAGGCAAGTGGAATGTCATATTGGAAGGCCTGTGTTCAGCATAGCTTGAGGAAAGAGTGAGACCGGCCGTACACTGACTGCATATAGGGAGAGAAAGATATCTGGTTTAAGTACTACCATGGAGGGCAGCCACACCTCTGTCCAGTTGGAAACTAAGTATCTCTGAAACAGCACGGTGGGCCTGCTGGTTAAGAGTATACGTCCTGAAGTTGACTTGACCTGAGTGGGTATCCCAGCTCCATCACTCTGGAGACTTGGGCAAGTTATTTGATCTTGTTTCCTTATGGGGACCAAAAGAGTGTATGTCATAGTGGTGTCATGAGGATTAAATTAATTAATGCACTTAAAGAGTTTAGTCCAGTATCTGGCATATGGTGTTTAATAAATATTGGCTATTCTCCCCCCTCCCCCGGACCATTGTGGTTATTGTTTTACTACTTCTGAAAGGCTCAAGAGGAAGACTCACTTCTGCTAGAGAAAACCCAAAGGATCGCATGGCCCCAACGATCAAAGGGCCCCAACGGTCAAAACATCATTCTCCAACCTCAACGGGGCTGAAATTTCTGCGCTTACTGAAAATCTCTGCCCCACCACTTCTCATTTTCAACAGATGCTCTCCCACCCAACTCACATTTTCTTCCAAAATTCAATCAAAACAGACCAGACCTCAGCTTCCCACCACCAAGACCTCAAACGCACCTGAACTCACAGCCATTCTTTCTTTCCTTCTATTATTAGGAAGACGTCCTTCCTTCAGTTGAAGGGCAATCTCTCCAACCGGATCTGTAAGCAACCACTTGCAGAGGTGGCTTCCCACTGATTATTTTTCCCTTCTCCCATGTCTTCATCTTTTCTCTTTAGCTCCTTTGCCTCAAAAATTAAACATTCTCAAGTCTCTTCCATCTTAAAAAAGCATATTCTTTACTCTTTCCCGAAGCTTTCCTTTCTCTAACCATTCCTAGCTACATCAATTCACACCTATCTTTGTCTTCTCATTTCCCATGTATTCCCCCGCCTACTAAGTCTGGTTTTCTGTCCCTCCTGTCATGCTTACCCTGTTCTCACCATTATCACAGGCTAGCTCCTAGTATTCACACTCATTAGACTCTTTAACTTTAACTTACTGGATTTCTCAATAGCATTTGGTGCCTATTATTTCCTGACCTCTTTTTCTCAAGGTCTCATGATTTCATGCTCATTTGCTGTTCTCCCTGTCTCTCTGGCTATTTTTCTCAATCTCCATTGCCAACCCACCCCACTGCTTGTCACTTAAATATTGGTGTCCCTCACTGTTTTGTCCTGGTCCCCTTTCTTCTCATTTTAAGTAATCTCTCTACATGATCTCCCCTCTGTGAGTTTATTGGCTGTCGTTTATACTGCTGGCTCCCAAAATTATCTCTGGCCTTGATCTCTCTCCTGATATTCAGATTTTATACCCTCCAGCATGCCAGAAATATTCACCAATTATTCTGCTCCCCATTGGAGGAGTCTGGTTCTAGGCCAGACAATTATAAAGCTTTGCCTGGCAGACCTCACAGAGGGAATGGTCCTCTTCACACCAGACCTGGTGCAGAGTAGTGGACTGCAGTTTTCCAGAGGGAGCTGTTTTCTAGAACGCAGGCTTCCTCTGGCCAGCCGTGCATACCTACATTCCAGGCACTTCCATTCAGAGGACCCAGCTGAGGCACCTTTTTCTGCTTCCATTCAGTACCTTTCTACTCCTAGCCTATCTCTCTCTCCCTCACTCGCTTTTGTTCAACGATCCTTTGGTTCGGGAGTCTTTTGTTCAGGGATCTTTCTTTGGCAGTGAGACCATTTTCTCCATCTGTGCTGTATCCTCCCAACTGGCCTAAGCACTTCTGGGGGATAAGGGAACTCTGGGACCTCGGGCTTTTTGCTTGCCCTGTGCAGTAAATGAATAAAGGCGTACTTGTTACCTTCAGGTTGCCTCTTGTCCTGATGAACTACCTGGACACTGGATTACCTGACATAACTCAGTGGGCCCTTTCCATTTGAAAATTTGTGTCTCTCAAGCTTCTTGGATCTGCGTGTGTTTATGGTTTTCATTGTTTGGAAAATTATTTACCATTATTTCTTCAAATATTTGTTCTTTCCTGCCCTGTCTTTCCAAATACACATATATTAGGTTGCTTGAAGTTGTGACATAGCTCATTGATGTTCTTTTCAATTTTTTTCCCCAATCTTTTTTTTTTTCTCTTTCATTTCTGGTATTTTCTATTGCTATGTCACTGATTTTTTCTTCTGCAGTGTCTGATCTGATGTTTAACTAATTCAGTGTATTTTTCATCTCAGATATTGTATTTTTCATCTCTAGAATTTTGATTTGGGTCCTTTTAAAAATATCTTTCATGTCTCTCTTTAACATACTAATGCTTTTCTCTACCTTCTTGAATATATGAAACATATGATTTTAACAGCCGTTTTACTACTCCAATCTACTAATCCTATCTATTGTTTCTATTGGTTTATTTTTCTTCTTATGATGTGTTGTGTTTTTCCACCTCTTTGCATGTAATTTTTGATTGGATGTCAGACATTGTATATTTTACATTATTGGGTGCTTAAATTTCCTATATCCCTATAGATATTGTTGAGTTTTGTTTTGGGATTTACTCATTACCTGGAAATAGTTTGGTCCTTTCAAGGCTTGCCTTTGTTAGATTGGACCAGACATGTATTTAATGTGGGGTTACAATTGCCCCACTATTGAAGTAATAGCCTTCTGAGTGCTCTACCTGATTCTCCATGAGTTATGGGGTTTTCCATTCTGGCTGGTGAACTGTGTCCACCCTGTATGTGTGTGTGCACAGATTTTTTTCCCCTGGTCTCATATTTCCTCATAACAAATGCTCTGATTAGGATTTAGCCAAACACTTGAGGGAGACCTTCTGCAAGTCTCTAGAGCTTTCTTGCTATGGACAGCATCCTCAGCCCTGGTACTCTGTCCTGAGAAATCCAGCTGCCTCAGTCTTCTTGGATTCTTAATTCCATCTCCTCAACCCTCAGGGCTCTGGGTTCCTCCTTTCTGGGCTGAGGCCTGGAAATTCTCTCGGAAAGTCAGTCCTTAGAGCTTATCTCATTTGTTTCTCTTTTCTCAGGGATCACTGTCCTGAGCTGTCTATGGTCTAATATTGAAACATTATATCATACTATATATGATATAATATATATTATATCGTATTTAATATAATGTTTTACATATATCCTGCCAGAAGCAGATGTCCATCATTGTCCAATTTTTAGATCCTTTATCCTCTCCAATTTCTCTGCTCTCTCTTTATTAGCAAAAAGTTGTACTTTCTTGAGTGACCCTGGATGGCTTTTAATCTGTTCTCTCTAGTTTTTAATCTCTTTGTATTTTTACCTTGGTTATGAAGGATTTACTTGACCGCTAATGAAAATTTTCTTTCTGCAGTTATGTGTTTAATTTTCAAAAGCACTTTCTTACTCAGATTCTTCGTTTTTTTTCTTTTTCTTTTCTTTTTTTTTTTTTTACATAGCATCTTGTTCTTGTTCTATAGATTTGTTAACATCTCAAATCATTTAGGACTTGAGTTTTTTAGTGACATTCTTGTCAACATTCTTTTTCTTCAAGAGTAAACTTGTTTGTCTATTTGCTTATTTTTGCCTTTCTCTTTTATGCTGCTAGTTTTTCTCATTGTCTGGTAAACTGTTTTTTGTTTGTATTTTAAATTTCAAAAAGCACCTAAATGATTCTTGAGCATCATACCTGATGTCTTACTTAGTAGATAAGTTGTTTCTGGGTCAGAGGAAATGAAATATTATGAACCCACAATAATAGGCTTTTCTCAGTACAGCTGCCGAGACTGCAGAATTGTGTGAGGCTGAAGGGAGGTTGTGGTGAGTCATGTGTATCTACCTCTTTCTTATCTCATTTTGATCATTTCGTAAGTATATCTGCTGCTTCAGGAATAAACCAAAACAAAACTCCATCTTAAGCAGGAACTGAGTCCTCATTTTCCAGTCCTAAGACCTGGACCCTAGTGTCTGGCCTTGCATATACTGATGCTATTGGTGATGCATCCCCTTTCCTTGTCTGTGTACATCAGCCTGTATCTTCTAATGGCAAACCCCTGTACCTTTGTTGGATGCAGGTCAGAAATTCTTAGACATGATGTAGGAGGGTATAAATACCCCAGCTCCCTTGCCCTTTGGCCAGGATATTTCTGAGGATTGTGCTTGACATAATTCTTGAAATTTTCCATGGGATTAAGATTCCTTATCTACTTTGATAGCTAGCTTATTGGAAGTCTTCCCTTCCTTGTATCATCTCTGCTCTGCTCTGGTGCTGTCCCTACATGTTCTAAAAAACTACATGCTCTCAATTGTCACCTCTGGATCTCCTCCTGGGAGGGAATCCAATTAAGATAGAGAGTAACATGGGCCAAAAGTTGACCCCCGTCCCATAACTCCTTACACTGAAAGCTTCACTCTTCTCTCTTTAAAAGCTCATTAAGAAAGAGTCTGGTGATGAGAGTGGGGTGGAGATGGGGTGGGGTGGATTTCCACCCCTGTGCTTCCTATAATGTGTTTGATCCTGCTTATGGCAGAAAGAATTCAGACACCTAGAATGTGGCAGCTTTGTTTCTTAGTCTGTTAAACCACAGTGAACACAAACCTGCAAGACCAGTTGGCGTGTAGGGTTCAGCTGTCATAAAGAATCTCTCCTGCAGATGCTGGGGTTTCATATCCGTTTATTGCCACCACAGTAGGGTACTTTGGTACTCCTGCAAGAGTAGAAGGTCACAACAACACAGCGACCTGTACATTTCGTACTCACTTGACAATTTATATATCCTTTAAAGAAGTGGTTCTCAAACTTTTGTGTGCATCAGAATCAAATGAGCGCTTGTTAAAACACAGATTAAAATCTAGGCCTCACCTCTAGAGTTTCTGACCCAGGATTTGGGGTGGGACCAGAGAGTGTGTATTTCTAACAAGTTTCCAGGTGATTGCTGTTGTCCAGGAAACATACATTGATAACCATTGTTTTAAGGAATTTTAATGTTCTTTTCACCCTAGCTTAAGTGATTGTATCTTACAATATCTATCTGTTCCTTTTATGGAATCTTCTAATGAAATCTATATAGTTTTCCATGTGGTTGTATTGGATCCGATAGATTGTCAAAATTTCCTATCAGTGATAATAGGATATTTAGAATTTTCTACTTATATAGTTATCCTCAATCTAGTTTATTCCATGATAGCAGTTCTCTTACTCTGGTAAAAAATTAATCTACTTCAATTTTAAACACAATTAGCAACCTCATTCTTTTCAGATATAACACCTAATTAACATGCCCAAATACACTGCAAATACAGTGCAGTTTCTGTCAAAAGTGCCAATATTGTTGGACACTTTACACACATAAAGTGATACGCTTTGAAGGCAAAGCTCCGCTCCTTCCCTTAAGTCTGATGCATTTGCATTGTGTTTTCCATAAGAAAGAACAAGGTCCCCTGGGAGTTTGTGGGTTGCAGGTGTGTTGGGGAGATGAAAAAATTGACGTCCGCATAGGATGGAGAGCAGAGGGATGACCTCAGCTGAGAGACCATGACAGCTGTGGCCAGCAATCAATAGCCAAGAGGGCCACCAGCAGAGGCGAACTGCATGTGGTGGAGACCCAGGGGTCCACGCAGGTTGGAGAGGATGTGTAGGAAAGCAGGAGCAAAGTGGCTTGGAGGAGAGGGTGCTGAGAAAAGGCAGAGGGGAAGCAAAAAGCACTCCTACAGTTGTAAGCAACAAAGGTATAATAGCTTTCTCAATGTGTCTTACACAATGGGGAAGCAGAAATAGTCTCTGATAGATCTTAATCATGAAATATGCTTCGATTTTCTATAATAAGAAACATTGTGGCATTCATCTGCTGCGAGGAACAAAATATGAGGAAGAAGGTTAGAGGCTCTTTAATATAAAACATCATTAGCCACATGCGGCAAAAGTTTATTTGGCTTATATCATACATGCCGTCATCCGTGTTGCCTGTATAACAAATCTCTTTAGGTTTCCTAATAATTAAGACTAAGAAGGAAAAACAAGACTTTGTGGGAAAATGTGATGTAATTTGACGGTAAATATGTAAGGTATGTTTGTTCTTGAAATTGAAATTTGCTTAATACATTGTAACATTCTTGCGGTACTTAAACCACCACTACAATCTATGCCAGTGTTGTGTTATTTCAGCTCACCATTGCAGTGGAGGCTTTGTTACTCAGAAAACATGAGATTCTAGACTTAGTTTTATCTTTAGAGACCTGCTCAAAAGAACATTGCCTGAAACAACCTGTATGTTCACTAATGGACAAATGGATGAACAAAATGCAATATTTACATACACATACATTGGAATTATTCAGCCATAAAAAGGCATAAAGTACTGAAGGATGCTACAATGTAAGTGAACCTCTAAAACTTCATAAGAGGTGAAAGAAGCCAGACATAAAAGGTCACATATTGTATGACGGCATTTGCGTGAGCTCTACCCAGAATAAGTAAATCCATAGAGACAGAAAACAGATTGGTGGTTGCCAGGGCCTGGGAGAAGGGGAACTGGGGAGTGATTACTTAATGGGTATGGATTTTCTTATGGGACAATGAAAATGGTTTGGAACTTGATATGGGTAGTGGTTACACAACATTGTGAATGTACTAATGCCACTGAATTGTGCAATTTAAAATAGTTAATTACATGTTATGTGACTTTCACCTCAGTTAAATGAAAGAAAAGAAAAAAAGAAAAATATTGCCTGTAGCACAGCGGATTCAAATGTAATGCGAAGCTTTTTCTTCTGTAACAGATACTCAGCTTCTCTCTTCCAGAGCATGTAGAGGTTGCTTCTCAGCTCTGCTTCTGGCGGCACCTCTACGCTCAACAGAGAAGGCGAGCCCGACTCACGTGACACAAACCCCCAGACCAGGAAGATTCCTGAGATAAAGACAGAAGCAGAGAGTCACGGAGGGAGAGAGAAAGCCACGAGGGGGTAGACTCTCTGCCATAAATTCCACGTTTTAGGGTAAATGAGAGAAAGTAAATGGGAAAGTGCTGAAATTTCCACATGAGGGAAAAGACGCTGGAAAGTCCTAGTTATGGGTATAGATCTTATTTAAATGCAAATTGAGCAATGTTAGTAGGTTTACATGTGCTTATTCCAAATGGTGTACTGATTTACTGGATGACCTGGGGCATTCGTTCATGTGCATATTCGTTCATGCATTCAACAAATAGATCTTAAGCACCGTTCTAAGGCCTGGGGATCCAGCATTGAACAAGACACACAAAGTCTCTGTCCTCCGGGAGCCTACATAGACACAGGCAAATGTGCAAACAAAATGTGTTGACCTGAATTAAAATAATGTAATGTCAAATAATGTAAATAGAGCTTTTTTTTTTTTTTTTTTTAACAGAGCGTTTTGAGTCTAAGGAAAAACTAATGCAATGGCTCTGAGACATACACATGTTCAGCAGGTCCCAAAGGAGAAAGGGAGCGGCTGGAGTGTGGGGGCAGGGGTTAGGGTAGGGGTAGTGGAGGAAGGCAGGTCTGTAGGGCTCGCAGCCAGTGAGAAGGGTTTGTGTTTCACTCTGAGTGGCATGGAGGCCATTACGGAGATTTTAGCAGAGGAATGAACTTATGCCTCAAAAGGATCACTGTGGCTGCTGTGTAAAGATTCAGGTTTGGGGTGGGGTGCTAGGAAGGAAGTAAAGACAGCTGTTGGGAAGGCACCACAGTAACCCAGGTGATCGGTGAGGGAGGCCCGATCGGGGTGGGAGCAATGGCAGTAGGGAGGAGTGGTGCACATTGAGATATAATTTGAAGAGAAGGTGTGCACGTCTTGATGATGGATTGTATTCTGGGGTGAAAAAGTACTAGAGGAGGCAAGGATGACTTCAAGATTTTGACCATGTCCTTGACTCTCTAAGCCTTTGTGTTTTCATATATAAAGTGAGGGGATCCAACTAGGCAATGTCTGCATTTCCTCTAGCACGGAAAGTCCAAGATGCTAATAGAACACTGGACAATACACAGAAATGGAGGCAGCGAACCTCAGTTTACTCATCTGTTAAATGCACTCATTTGAAGCTAATGGTAAGGAGCCAATGAGGTCATACATAGCACTAGCATACCCTGAGGGTCAATTACTAGCTTCCTTCCTTTTTTTGGACGATCAAAGTTGCCCAGCTGGACCAGGCTCTGGAGGTCTCTAAAGAAGTGGTTCTAAGCTAGCACCTGGGTGGGTCTCGTGAAACAAACCAAATATTCGGCATGCAGAGTGTTACTCAAAACTTACTTCCACATGAAAACCTGCACCTGAATGAGTATAACAGTTTAATTCAGAATTGCCAAAATTTTGAAGCAGTTAAAACATCCTTTAGTAAGTGGATAAATAAACTGCAGTACACCCACGCAATGGAATACTATTCAGTGCTAAAAATGAGCTATTAAGCTATGAAAAGACACGGAGGAGATGGGAATGTATGTTACTAAGCAAAAGAAGTCAATCTGAAATGACTATTTACTGTGTGATTCCGACCGTACTGATATGTTGGAAAAAGCAAAACTCTGGTGATAATAAAAAGATCGGTGGTGGCCAGGGGTTAGGGGGAGAGAGGGATGAATTGATGGAGCACTGAGGATTTTTAGGGCAGTGAAACTGTTCTGTATTTACAATGGTAAATACATGTCATTACACATTTGTCAAAACCCATAGCATGTGCAAGACCAGGAGTAAACCCTAACATAAACTATAGACTTTGGTTAATGATGGCACCACACTGCTGTGAGCTGATGATTGTGGGGAAGGCTGTGTATGTGTGTAGGATGGGGTCTGTGGGAACTCTGTACTCGCCTTCAATTTTGCTGTGAACCTAAAACTACTCTAAAAAAATAAAGCCTATTATTTTTTTAAAATGCAAATTACCTTTAGGCTCAGCCGGCGGCGGGGGGGGAGGGGCGCCCCGCCCCCCGTAGTTTTTCCTGTGGGCACGCAACCCCTGTTTTTTTACTTTAACCATGCAGTTGAATGGTTTTTAGTATATTCACGGTGTTGTTTGGCCATCACCACTAATTCTAGAACATTTCTGTCACTACCCCAGAAAACCCCATGCCCTTTATCAATTATTCCTCATTTCCCACCAACTCCCCAGCTCTAGGCAACCACTAATCTACCTCCTGTCTCTATGGATTTGCTCATTCTGGACCTTTCATGCACATGGAGTGATATGTGTTTTTTTTTGTGACTGGTCTCTTTCACTTAGCATAACGCTTTAAGGTTCATTTGTGTTGTGTCATATGTGAATACTTCATTTCTTTTTATTGTCAAAGAATATTATTTTATGCATAGACCACATTTGCTTTGTCCATTCATCCGTTGGTGGATATTTATGTTGCTTCTACTTTTTGGCTATTACAAATAATAAAATAGTCCTATGAACATTTGTGTACAAGTTTTTATGTGGACATATGTTTTCATTTCTCTTGAGTATACAGCTAAGAATGGAATTGCTGGGTCATAAGATAATTCTGTTTAACCTCTTAAGGAACTGCTAAACTGCTTTCTCAGATGGTTACACTGTTTTACAATCCTGCCAGCAATGAACGAAAGTGACTTCTCATAGGCTATGTCCTCGCCAACACTGTCTTCTTCATTATGGTGGGTATGAAGTGGTGTCTCATTGTGGTTTGAATTGCATTTCCCTGATTGTTAATAATGTGGAGCAACTTCTCATGTGCATTTGGCCATTTGTATGTCTTCTTTGGAGAAATATTTATTCAGATCCATTGTCCATTTTTCAAAATTGGGTTATTTGTCTTTTTAGTAGTCTCTTTGAGACTTTTGAAAGCACCGGTTCTTCCACCCAGAACAACATAGATAAGATCTCACGTTAAGAACTGTGGAACTAAACTCTAGAGCTCACCCAGAACAGAATTGACAGGAGAAAAGAGACGTGCAAGGTCACCAGGTGTTTACTTCTTTCATGGTTCACAATGATGCTGGACTTAATCCCTTTTTAATAATTTTTAACATTCAAAGGGCTTTTGTATGCTGAAAGGAACCCACGTGAAATTGTTATCTGTTTTTAAAGAGTTAATAATTATCTAAATATTCACATTCTGCTTGGATAACCATTATATTGAAAAACATGAATTTTACAAATAGGAATTCCCCGAACATTTTAACAGTGATTAAAAACTTAATCAGTTAAGCTCTCCCAAATGAGAAATTGATGAAAACGATAAGCCAAATTATGAGATACTTTAAAATGCTTCAGACACTTTAAGAATCTCACACACATGAAAATTTTCAGTACAAACCCCAACCCTCCCTTTTCTTTTTGAAAAAATGCCAGTGCCATGTATCTGAATTTGCTTCTGCATTATGTCTGTTTTCATTCTTACTTCTTGTTTTCCGGTTGGTTCCCTGGGGGTGCTGGAGGCCTTCCACCTCCCTCCCCAAACCCTCGGTGTCCCTCCCATTCCCCAGCAGCCAGCTCCATGCTCTGGGAGACTCTTTGTATCAAATGTATCAATAGAGTCTTTTATCGTCAGCCTTCAGACTTTGGACTTGGGTCGGGTTCTGCCGGTGGGAGGATCAGCCTGAAAGGGGAGTGTGGGGGGACCGTGAGGTGGGCCCCCTTTCTGTAGGGGCTCTGTGAGTCGGCCGTGTTCCTCAACAGAGGGCCGCAGGCCCTGTCGCTGAGCCCCACTCCTCCAGGGGGACAGTTCCTCCTCTCCTCTTCCCTCTCCAGGCCCATCTAGCAAGCTGCCCCTGTTAGCCTCGCGTTACTCTTCCCATCCTTGTCGGTTTCCCTCACCCCTGCCCACCCCTCTATAAATAGTCCCTCCTCAGTCACCCTGTCGGAGTGTGCCATCTCCTTCCCGTTAGGTCTCTGACAGAAAGGGTGACAATTTTATTTGCTTGAGCTGGAGTGTCAGAGTGACCCTTGATGACCAGTTGAGGTTAACAGTGGAAGGCTCAGAACTAGGGACGGAAGGCTTGGATCTGCCCTGCAGGGTATTCTGTCCTAGCAGAATAGGCTCTTTATCTTTTCGGATAGCCTTTGTCCATTACACAAGGAGCTGCCCACGTTATCGGCTCTAACCGGGCAGTTTTGCTTTGAATTGTTGTGTTCTTTATCTGATAATCTTTTGAAAAATAATGCTGTTCGAATGTCTTACATTGAGTAGAGCTGATAAAAGACTGTGTCTAACTACTTCAGTGTATGTGATGCAAGAAATGGAAGCCATTTTGCAACTGCTTGTTCCCAGGGCGATCTGGTTTGTGTTAGCTAATTACAGTCTGTGTGGCTGGATGAAACAGTGAAGCTGACTTCCCACTGTCCACGGAGACCAACAGTAACGAGGCCTCTGCTACCTCTGGCTCTGGCTCTGTGTAGGCTCAGCAACCTGGGGTGCACAGAACCCCCTGGGAGAGTGAGCACAGTCAAGGTTATGGGGCGTTTCAGGGAAGCCTGCTTGGGATACCCTCAGGCTTTCAGTAAAACGACCTCTGTGGCAGAAGGAGGAGTGAGAAGGAGAAGGAAGCCATGATTCCACACGAGAGCTCTTTGCGATGGAAACCGTCCGTGCTCTGTGAGGGGAGAGTGGCTGGGGATTTGCCGCTTGTGTTTTGCCAGCCGATTTGGTGTCTGGATTTCCCTGCCTGTGGGCTGTGGCTGCCTCCTAGGTGCATCGAGGTCACTTTCTGATAACACCATCAGACGCGGGCTGGGTCCTTTTTATTCCTGGACGGCTAGGAACATAGCAATATGTCAACATCACCCCCCGGGTGGGCTTTCCTTTCAGCCCTTTCCTGTCTAACAGTGCCGTGTCTCCCCGCCACTGTGGCAGAAATGCACGTGGCGCTGGAAGGGAGATCCAGCCATTCTAAACATCTGCTAGCGGCCCACCGTCGAGCCAGGCGCTGGGCAGATATTCTCTCACTGGTTTTCGAATAGGCTCTCCACACTGCCCAGCTGGCCCACTCCTTTGCCGGGTGAGCTCGCTTTCTCCCTTCCCTAGAGGATTGTTTCCTGCCTACTCATTTGTTCCCCCAGGCTCTCTTCTTCTCTCCCTCAGCTGATGACTTGTATGTACTTCGTTGGGATAATAGGAGACACCAGACTCCCTTAATTTCCCACCACCCAGTTGGACAGCCTGCCTGTACCTGCCCCGTGCTCTCCTCTTCTTTCTTCCTCCTGTCAAAGGCCAGTGCTGGGGCTCTGGGTCCTGTCACCGCTCGGTCGTCCTTTCTAAGGGCGTCAGTTCTTCTCTCACGGGTATCATCAGTGTTTGTGTCAAGGGCTGAGCTGAGCTGGAGACAGAGGGCTGAGCGGCCACATGTCCGATCAAAGCCAGAAGCCCCAAATGAAAGCAGTGACGAGGGCTCTCACCACTCACTGCAAAGTGCAACCAAGGGGATGCCCTCGTTCCATGGGCGAGACCAAGTTGCTTAACCTCTCTGTGCCTTAGTTGTAGGACAGGACCCGTACACAGAGAGCGCTGGGTAAAGACCGGCTGCTACTGCTGCCGCATTGCATTGCTCCTTTGGGCCAGGTATGCATGTAGCTCTCAAAGGAAGGGGGGGTGGGGAGAGGGTCGCAGCTGTCTGCTGTTTCCTGTTTTTGTAGAATTGTTCAGCTCATTCGTGAGTCTGTCTTGGCCGTGATTTCTCCTGCTCAGAGACTTCACCTACATATGTCTAGCCTTCTCGTCATATTTTTTCAGTCACACACCAAGGGCATTAAATCTAGGCTCATGAGGCACCCGCCCGTTAGCAGGTGGCTGTTTAATGAAGAGTCTAATGGGCTGGAAACAAAGACGTTGTTCGGAGTCGGCTTGGGCCAGCCAGGAGCAGTGTGGCTGGCGGGAGACTGGAAGAAAATCACATCAAATCTTTGTTGCATGAGGCAGACTTTTTTTTTTCCTTTTGTTTTTCAGGGAAGTGAAGTTGGCCAATGCATTGTCTGAACTGGAGCGCTCAGGACACGAGACGGCACAGGCAGTCCTGCAAGTAGGCCCCCTACTTGCTGAGGACAGGGGGGTGTCAGCTTCCCATAGAGTCAACTGGGAGGGCCGCCTGCTTTTCCACCTTCTGTCCTAAGTACAAAGAAGAGGTTATTTTTAGCTGGTCAGGATAAAACAATAGAGCCTTTCACTGCGATATTATTTTTCTGTGGCCGCCTTAACAAATTACCACCAGCTGAGTCATTTAAAAAAAAAAAAAAAGAAATGTATTCTCTCACGGTTCTGGACACTGGAAGTCTAAAATCAAGGAGCAGCAGGGCTGAGCTCCTTCCAGAGGTTCTGGGGCAGTCTTCCTGGCCTCATTCCTAGTTTCTGATGGTGGCCTGCGATCCTTGGTGTTTCTTCACTTGGAAGACATGTCACTCCAATCTCTGTTTCTGTTGTCACATGGCCCTTTCCCTGTGTGTGTCTGTGTGTATGTCTCTTCTTATAAGAACTCCAGTCAATATTTTAGGATCCACCCAAATCTAGTATGACTTCATCTTAAATTAACTAATTATACCTACCAAGACACTGTGTTTGAATAAGGCCATTTTCTGAGATTTGGAGTGGATGTGAATGTTCAGGGGACGCTGTTCAACTCAGTGTGACTACCAGTGATTCTCATACATTCATCTTCACCTGGTTCAAATCACTCCTCATTATAGCTCTGAGGTCCCCCCGAAACCTGGAGCCATGAACAGCTGATTGGGTTCCGGTTCTAGGATTTATGCTTTATTGGCACGAAGCCGGGGAAGGGAGTGAGCCCGTCTGTGAGCAAACCATCAATAACGGTGAGTCTCGAAATGCACCGTTTGTCATCCTCCTCCTCTGAGCATCCTAAACAGGTCTGTAGACCTCACTGAGTACGAAGGTGGAGAGGCTCCCCAGACCTCAACGTGGCCAGCTCAGATTCCCGCCTAGGTCGGCCCCGACCGATGGGCTTCGTGTTGGGAAGGAGAACACCTTGTGGGGTGTGGGGGGCGTTCACTTTGAGACCGAAGAGACTGATGGCAGCTTCTGCTCGCCTCCATGCATCCATCTCCGCTGTTTTGCCTCCTCCTCAGTCTTTGACAAGACAGCCTGGAAAAGGTTCAGCTCCCTCCCTGTCCCCAAGTCATAGCCCCAGTTCCTTTGAAGCATCCCTCCCCTGTCACCCTTTCCACAGGGTGCTGCAGGACCTAAATGTAATTTTCCATGTATGACCCAGACACTTTGTATTTCTCTTCCTTTTTGTTTCAAACCTTTTACTTTGCAGTAATTTAAAACTGATAGAAAGTTGTAAGAATCATACAAAGAGCTGCTTTATACCCTGTATCCAAGTGCACCGAGTGGCACTTGGTGTTTCTTTAGAAAACAGGACGGGCTGATAACAAGACCGTGAGACTGTCACAGACAATTACCATGGCCATTTTCCAGATCATTTTTAATTTTTGCCTTCTCCTTTTTGGCACTTACCATGAGAACTTCAATTCAATGAGAAACCTCTGGTAAGGACATCATGTTTGTTTTAGTCCATCATTGCGACTTGTTACAGTCTTGTCGAATGTCTCATTTAATGTGTTCATTGATCATTTTAGCTTTACCTTATTTGCAGATTTGAAAGGAATGGCTTCCAGACTTTTATTCAGTTTGTTGATTAAATGCTCCTGGGTGTAACCTTCCTTTTGATTAACTGATCGATTCTTTGGCCACCAATCTTTCTAACTATGTTATTATCTAGGCTATATTTCCTCTTCCTTTCCACTTGGTTATCATTAAGATGTTGTTACACGACCTGTTGATATCCAGATATCCAATGTTTGTTGTAGCAGTTTCCAAACTATGCTTCTTGACTAGCATCTGTTAATATTGATGGATATTCTTCCAAACAAAGATCTTATCATCAAATGTTTAAAAACGATATGTACTTTATTCTCCCTCTGGGAAATTTCACGATATGTGCTAGCATATGACATGCTATGAAAAGTCTTGCAATAATAATACTTTTCAAACTAATTTTGTTCAACTAATTGCTTCACAAATTTCTCCGTTAATCAATTCCCCTTTTTATGGTTATCATTTTCAGGAACACTGGTGTTATGAGAAACACTGTGAAGCAAAACTGGTCTATAATATTTCACTAATTCACTGTACTAGTTACCCCATCCATAGAACAAAGTGAGGTTACTTGGACAGTGTTCAAAACCACCCATTTTATAATCGATCCTAGACATTCATTTTTTTTCCTGGTAAATCAGAATTACTCCTAATAGTTTTAGTTTCCCGAATCTTGCTTTTTCCTTCTTTCTGAAAATGTGGCAGTTCTTTGTCTACATCTAGAGTATTGTCATCTTCTTATTCGCCATAAGTTCTCCAATCTCACGGGCCAGGTTCTGCATTCCCAGTTGTGGATTCTGTTTGGCCTGTGAGGCCATGTATCAGTCAAGTGGCTTTGTCTTTGCTCTGGAGGGGTGTCTAGGGTAGATAGATGTTAAATATTCTACCAAGGCCACTCAGCTAATAATGACAGAGCCAGAATCAGAACACAAGCCAGGCTGCCTGCAGAGCACAAAGTAACTTCCCCGTCCGAATCTCCTGTGGCTGCTGTAACAAAATACCACAAACTATGTGGCTTAAAATAATAGAAATTTATTCTTTCACAGTCCTGGAGGCCAGAAATCCAAAATTAGTACCACTGAACCCAAATCAAAATGTTAACAAGGCTGCCCTCACTCCAGAGGCTCTAGGGAAGAATGAATCCATTCTTTGCCTATTCCAGATTCTTGGGTTCCAGACAGTCCTTGACTTGTGGCCACATCACTCCAATCTCTGCCTCTGTGGTCATATCATCCTCTTCTGTCTGTGTTATCTGCTTCTGCCTCTCTTGTAAGGACAATTGTAAGGGTGTTTAGGGCTCATCCTGATAATCCAGGATAATGTCTTCATCTCAAGATCCTGAACTTTAAAAAATTAAAAAAAATTTTTTTTTCAATTACCTTTGGCATATAATATTATATTAGTTTCAGGTATACCACATAGTGATTAGACATTATAGAACTTACAAAGTGATCACCCTAATAAATCTAGTATCCACCTGATACCATACATAGTTATTATAATATTATTGACTATATTATTTATGCTATACCTTACATCCCCATGACTATTTTGTAACTACCAATTTGTACTTCTTAATCCCTTCCCCTTTTTCATCCAAACATCCAAACCTCTCCCATTTGGCAACCATCAAAATGTTCTCTGTATCTATGAGTTTGTTTCTGTTTTGTTGGTTTATTTTGTTCTTTACAGTCTACATGTAAGTGAAATCATATGGCATGTGTTTCTCTCTGTCAGACTTACTTTACTCAGCACAATACCCTCTAGGTCCATTCATGCTGTTGCAGATGGCAAGGTTTCACTTTTTTTTTTTTAATGGCTGAGTTGTATATACGTATCACCTATTCTTGATCCATTCATCCATTGATGGACACCCAAGTGGCCTCTATATCTAGGCTATTGTAAATAATGCTGCAATGAACATGTGGACTCATATGTTTCTTCAAAGAAGTGTTTTAGGTTTCTTAGGATAAATACTTGTAAGTGGGATTATTAGGACTTCTTTGTCTCTTGTTTTAGCCTTTGTTTTAAAGTGTATTTTGTCTGATATGAGTATTGTTACCCCACCTTTTTTCCCCCATTTTTGTAAAATATCTTTTTCTATCCCTTTACTTTGAGTATGTGTGTGTCTTTTTATATGAAATGAGTCTCTTGTAGACAGCATATGTAAAGGTCAAACATGTCCCAAATGAAAGAACAGAACAAAGCTCCAGAAAAAGAACTAAACAAAATGAAGACAAACAATTTACTAGATTCAAAGTTCAAAGTACTGGTTATGAGAATACTCAATGAACTTAGGGAAAGAGTAGATGAAGTCAGTGAGAAGTTTAACAAAGAGATTAAAAAATATAAAAATGGAGATAGAAAACATGAAAAAGAACTAATCAGAAATGAAGAGTACAATAACTGAAATGAAGAAAACATTAGAGGGAATTAACAGCAGATTAAATAAAGCAGAAAATCAAATCAGCAATTTAGAAGATAAGGTAGTAGAGAACACCTAATCAGAACAGCAAAAAAAGAAAAAAAGAAAAAAAAGGAAGATAGTTTAAGGGGCCCCTGGGACAACATCAAGCATACCAGCATTTGCATCATTGGGGTACCAGAAGAACAAGGAATTGAAAGCTTATTTGAAGAACTAATGATGGTAAACATCTCTAACTTGGTGAAGGGAACAGACATACAAGCCCAGGATGTGTAGAGTCCCAAAGAAGATGAACCCAAAGAGGCCCAAACCAAGATACATCAAAAGTAAAATGCCAAAGGTTAAAGACACAGAGAGAATCTTAAAAGCAGCAAGAGAAAAGCAATTGGTTACCTACAAGGGAGGTAAAACTGTCAGCTACTTTCTCAACAGAAACTTTGCAGTTCAAAAGGGATTGGCATGAAATATTCAAAGTGATGAAACATAAGAACCTGCAACCAAGATTACTGTACCCAGCAAAGCTATCATTTAGCATCAAAGGACAATAAATAAATAAATAAATAAATAAATAAATAAATAAAATAGAATCAAAGAACAGGTAAAGACCTTCCCAGACAAGAAAAAGCTAAAGAAATTCATCACCACCAAGCCAGTATTACAGGAAATGTTAGAGGAACTTCTTTAAGAAGAGGAAGAAAAAGAAGAAAAAAAAGATAAAAAAATATAAATAATAAAATGACAATAGTTTATTGGCTACAATACATATTTAGCAACAATTAGTTTAAATGTATATGGATTAAATGCTCCAATCAAAATATGCTGCTTACAAGAGAGTCGCTTCAAGATCCTGAATTTAATCCCATCTGCAAAGACCCCTTTTGCGAAGGCCACATTCACAGGTTCCGGGGATTAAGATTTGGTTATCTCCTAGGGGCCATTTTTCAGCTGACCACAGCACTCCATCCTACTGCCTAATTAATCTCATGATTTAACTAATTAATGCATGATGCCCTGTGTACAAAGTGGAGAAACGTAGCCGTCATGATGGCCCAGTTATAGAAAAACTGAGAGGTGCTGAAATCTCAGACTAGAGGAATGTTTTAGAACAAATTAAGGCTGTCACTAAGGCATAGTGAAGAGGAAGAGGCCCTAAGAATTGAGATCACAGCTGTAAAGTAACATGGAACGATGAAAGAGGAGTGTAACCAAATAAACATTTATCAATTATTTTTTTTTGAGCCCAGACTCAAGAAGGATTTATTCAAAGATTCAAAGTGGGTACCCAGCCAAAGGTAATTATTTCAGAGCAGCGAGGGCCTTCTAAAAAGAATGCCGCTGAGACTATAGTCCCAGAATGAGCCAAGAATCTTTTAGATTTAAGAAGCCACATTTGCAGCAGGAAAAACAAAGAGGAGCAGCCCTTTGCTCTGGGTAGAAGGTGTTTTGTAAATGGAGCACCAAGAGGAAGCACAACAATTCACCTGCTATTTTTGCTTTTGGGTTTCACCATCAAAGAGACTAGTCAGACAGGAAAGGACACATGAGGCCACGTGCTGCAAGGCAAATCAAAGCCAGAGACAAGCCTAGTAAGGGACATTGGAAGGAGCTCTTATCTTCAAGGCTAGAAGACTTTGCAAATTTGACTTTGGAAAAATCCCCCAAGTATCTGAGAAATACGGGAAGGGCTGCTGGAGAAGGGCCAAAGGAGAGAGGATGAAGGAAGCACCAGGGAACTATTATCAGATCAGAGTCCTCATGTCATGAAATTATCCAGTCTGACTCATAATGTAGAGAATCCATTAACCATGGCCCCAAGGAACAGAACGAAGAAATAAAATGGAGCCATTATGGTCAAGCTGCTAAATTACTAAAGTCGAGAAGGTCAAGGCCTAAGAAAATGATTCTATTCTTGTTTTAACTAGTCTGGGAATTTACATTTTCGAAATTTCCAGTCAATGCCTGGATATATACCAGATCTCCAGATAACCCCTGACTACCCATTACAGGACTCCGTATCCAGACCACCTGACCTCCATCATCTAGACCACCTCTAGGTGCCCATTCTCCAGACCACCTGACATCTGACTGATAACGGTCCTGGACCAATTCTAGTGCTAAGAATGTGGGACTAGTCATTCTCAAGAATGCATTTTTTACTATAAGAACCCTTAACTTTCTTCCTCGCAACTCTCCTGGGGTTTTGCTCATTTTTGTTTAATTGTGTTTCTGGTTTGCAAACCTTAAGACTCTTGAACAAATCTTTATCATTGCTTTCTAGAAAAGCCTCCAGAATATTTCTGAGTTTATCTGACAGCCCAGAGAATAGTTCTGATTTTGGGGAGATTTGCTGAAGATAGAGATTTTTAGTTGAAAAAGCAATAGGGAGATTTATCCAACACAAACAGATTGAGCCAACTAAACCCTCACTCCTATCTTTGAGTGTTTATCCTCCGCCATTCTCGAGGAAAATCAAGAGTGTATATCTCTTGAAACAACTGGATTCAATTCTTGGGAGTCCCCTCCTTCCTTTCTCTCCTCCCTTCTTGCCTGAGCCATCCCTCTAGCCTACATCTCTCACCTCCCAGCATTCTTCCTCTTTGATGCAAATGAGGCAGATGAAGACATGGAGCCCATGAAGGGAGATCCAGACAGTTCCGGATCAGCTGAAGGGCTGGCAGCAGAAATCATAAGAGAGAAGAGACTGATTGAGGAAGAAGAAACAAGGAGTTAGTTTGGGGAGAAGGTAGTAATTGCAAACACGTAAAGCTTTACCAAGAAATGTAAAGCCTCATCTCAATGTCAGGGTCATTAGTGGACTGGGGAAGATGGGCAGCAAAGAATAGAGAACTTTAAATCTGCAGAAATCTCAGCAACTATCTACTGGCACCTTTGTTCCAAGTGCTGGGGAGACAAAGATGAGACTATAATATGGTCTCATCTCTTTGATAACTAATGGTGGCAACAGACATCGTGAAAAGATTGTTTAAAAGTGCAGAACTGCTTTGGAAAATAGTCTGGCAGTTCATCGAACATGCAAATATAAAGTTTTTATTCATAAAACCCAGCGATTCCACCTCTAGGTGCATAACCAAGGGAACCGAGAACAGATGTCCACACAAAAACCTGCACACAAATGTTCGCAGTAGCGTTGTTCATAGTAATCAAAACGTGGAAACAACCCACATATCTATTAACTGATGAATGGATAAACAGAATGTGGTATATCCCTACAATGGAATAGTATGTAGTAATAAGAACAAATGAAGTGTCACTACATGTTATAGCATAGATGAACCTTTCACTATGCTAAATGAAAGAAGCCAGTCACAAGAGATCATGTACTGTATCATTCTCCTTATAAAACATGTCCAGAAGAGGCAAATCCATTGACACACAAAGTAGATTAGTGGTTGCCTAAGGGCTGGGAGGGAATGGGAAGAATGGTGAATGACTGCCTCCTTTTTGGGGTGATGAGAGAGTGATAATGATCACACAACTTTGTGAATATACTAAAGACTTTTGGATCGAACACTTCAAATAGGTGAGTTGCACGTTGTCTGAATCGTATCTCAGTAAAGGTGGTTTTGTTTTGTTTTATTTTGTTTATAAGTGTTAAAACTGCAGTACATACAGGACACTGGTGATGACCAAGGAGGGCCACTAACTCACTCCAGGGCTTGCCGTGAGCTTCCTGTGCCCTTCACGCTGATATCTCTGGCACCGCTTCTCTGCTTTGCTTCTGCTTCCGCTTCCGGGAGGCCCTGCAGTGTTGCAATCAGCCACAAAAGCTTCCTCCGGTCTAAAACCAGAATAATCCAAGTGTGACCATTTCCTCGTTTAAGTAAAACAATCAAATGCGATCTGTAGTCATTTTTAAAAACCATATTTTCTAGCTGTGAGTTCTACATGGAACTTCTGGAAGGCTAAAAAAAGAAAGAGAAAACACTGATTTTTTTAGTTTAACTTTTCTCCACCCTGGTTGCACCCTGGAATAACTGAGGGTAGTTTTTAAAAACGGTGCTATCGGATCCTGCCCCAGAGAGGGGGGATGATAGGCCAAGGCGTGGGCTGGGCCTAGGCATTTCTAAGACTCACCAGGTGGCTGCAGTGGGTGGCCATAGAGGAGGAACAGGGCATTTGAAGACTAATCCAGTGGGGGTGGGGGGCTGGGCAGGCTGTGAGCCCCTTGAGGAAGTGTGGGGAGCTCCTTTCCCACAAGACTGGACTGCCAGAAAGAGCCAGAGAAAGAAAGAATCGGGAGAAGGGGAAAGGGGGAAAGGAGGGGAGTTTGGCACAGGCCTTTCAAATGAAGAGGACACATGTTTCTGCTGCAGTGTCTTAGTGGTGGCTAACAAGATAACCTGTCGAATCCCCTTCTCGTCTCAGAATTCTTGGACATTGTCTCACAAGTGGGGTTCTTTCCTCCATCTTCACTTCGTACTCGCAAAGTTTGCAGCCTCAGTAGCAGATAGGTTGCCCACATCCTCCTCCATACGCCTGGGTTGCAGAGACTTGACGATGCCACAAAATCCACCCTGAGTACCAGCAAGGTGCAGGTCATGATGCTTGTCACACATTCGGGTTGAGCTCTTTGGTTACATGGTTTCAGAGGCTGCTGTGGAAGGTTCAACCACAAAGAACGAATTACAGCTTGTAAACGTCAAGTGTTTTTCACAGCCTGGCCCACCGTAAGCACTTTATACATGCTACCTTTGTCAGTATAATTACTTATTTGAAAAAAGAAAAAAAAGAAGATTCATGTATATTTGAGAAGACACCTCAAATAGTTCCATGATGTGAAAAAGAGATCTGAGAAATTCTGCGGAGTAAAGACCTCTGAGTGCCTGAGCTGACAAAGCAAGAATGCAAATAAAAAAGAGTCAGCTGGAAAGTTAGCCAGGGCAGGAATTGGTTCCCCAGTGTCCTCATCAGCATCCTCCTGGTGCAGTGTGAACGCCATTAGCCCTCTTGTTCCCGCAGCCTCTCCAGGTAAGCCCCATGGACACAGGCTCAGCCCGTCTTCACTCACCAGCCAGTGTGGACACTCCACATACCTGGGTACAGTGCTCAGCATTTCTCTGCTGTTTGGGGGTCCCCCTCTCAGCAAGTCAGTGTCCCCCACATGGATGTCCCCCAACCACACCCTCCCTGTCAAGCTGCAGTGGAAATGTTACCTAGCAGATAGAAAGATATGGGGGCAAAGCAATTTATAAGGTTAAACAGCAAAATGAGTGTGAAATGCCCAGATTTTTTTCTGAGACAGAGGCCCAGTACCAGCTGGTTATGAGAAAATTCTGTGTGCTGTGGGAATTGAATACATGTCGGAATGGTGACAATTTGTAAGCATTTGTATATTCATTACAATTTTCCCCAACATTTTATTTTGAAAACTTTTTAACCTAGAGAAAAATTGAATGCCTAGATATTTTTCATCTAGAATCACGGTTAAAACTTTGCCACATTTGCGTTCTCTCTCTCTCTCTCTCTCTCTCTCTCTCTCTCTCTCTCTCTCTCTCCACACACACCCCATTTTAGCATCTCTGACATTTAGATGTGTCTAACAATTGATAGTGAGGCATAGCTTGAGTGACAACATTTTCTTTCTTTTTTTCCCCCAGCAGTTCAAATAACTAATGGTGCATTTTACAATTGATGACATCTTAGATTCAATAGACAAAAGAATTGGTCATATGATCAGCACAGTGTCGGGCTCATTGTCAATGCTACACAAATGTTAGCTATTATCACTATACTAATATGATGGTGAATTTGTCTGGTTCTCCTGTGGCTCTGTCAATTAGATCTATTTCGAATCTATGTTGTTAAACTCATGTATTTTTTAAAACTGTTAACTTCCTGATGAACTGGAACTTTTTATGATTACATAATGGGCCTCTTTAACTCTAGTAATGCTTTTTGCCTTAAAATCTATGTCGTATAATAATAATATAGTGAAATCAACTTTCTTGGTTAGAATTTGCTGGTTATATCCTTTGCCCTCTTTTTACTTCCAATTGTTCTATATCCTTATATTTTCTGTGAGTCTTTTAAAAAGAGCAAAAGATTTACTATTATTTTGAAAAGTATTATCTGATAATATTATCTTTTACTGTATTATTTAGTCCTTTACTTTTGGATTTATTCCTATCATATTACTTTATGTTTCCATTTGTTCAGTTTTTTTTTTTAATCTTCTTTCCTCCTTTCTTGTTGGAGTAATCTCTTGACTGAGTAATTTTTCTTATTTCACTTTTCCTTCAGTGCAGAGTTTCTCAGGCTCTACTCTGACATTTTGGGCCAGATAATTCTTTGTCACGTGTGGGCCGTCTTGTGCATTGTTGGATGTTTCATGGCATCCCTGGTTTCTACTCATCTCTCCAGCTGGAACAATCAAAAATGTTTCCAGACATTATCAAATGTCCCCCCGGGGGACAAAATTGCCCCTTTTCCCACTTGAAAACCACTTCTCTAATGATGAATTTTCTTTAGAAATTTTAACATATTTAATTTATCCATGTCTCAGATTAATCTTCATTCTTCTTCGAAGCACAACAAGAATTTTAAAACACTTGATCTTCAATTGTTCCACTCTTTGAGCGTTACCTATTGTTTTTAAAACCCAGAATACACGATTATTGTTTTATACGGCTGATATTTGTTTGGATTTACTCATGTATTTATTTGTTTCTTTCCTATATTTCTTCTTACATATCATAACTTCCACCTGGGAATGGTTTCCTTCTGCCTAAAATACATTTTTTAGATCTTTGTGTAATAAAGAACTTTTGATGTCAAATCCTCTCGACTTTGATTTGTCTGAGTCTTTGTTTTATCTGTCTTCCTGAAAGATATTGTTTTTGCAGGTTATCCAATTCTAACTTGACAAGGAGTTTTGAAGCACTTAGAAGGTGTTTATCACTTCTTGGCTTCTAACCTTGCTGAGAAATCCTCCATGGGCTTCACTGTTCTTCCTTTGAAGGCAATCTGCCTCCCCTGTATCTGACAGCCTGCTGTTTCACTCTGATCTGACTTCTTCTGATTTGTTCAGCTTGGGATTTGTTGGGATGCCCGAATTTGTAAACTGGTGTGTTTCATCAGCCATTATATTTTCAAATATTCAAACGCAGGCACATGTGGGGATGTGTTGTGGGTTTGGGTCCGGGATGCCACAATAAAGCAGAGACCTCAATCGAGTGAGTCACATGAATTTGTTTGGTTTCCCTGTGCATATAAAAGTGACATTTACTCTATACTGTAGCCTATTAAGTGTGCAATAGTATCATGTCTAAAAAAAATGTACATACCTTAATGAAAAACGCTTTATTGCTAAAAATTCTAACTATCATTGGAGTCCTCATCAAGTCATAATCTTTTTGCTGATGAAGGATTTTCGATTTGTTAAAAATGCAGTATTTGCGAAAATAATAATTATCTTACCCTCCCCATGATGGGTAATCTCATGTGTCAACTTGACTAGGTCACAGAACCCAGATATTTGATCAATCAACACCAGTCTGGATGTTGCTGTAAAAGTATTGTTTTAGATGAGATTATAATTTAAATCAGTAGACTTTGAGTAGAACACATTATCCTCTGTAATGTGGGTGAGTCTCATCCAATCAGGTGAAGGCCTAAAGAGGAAAAAGACTGAGATCTCCAGAGGAAGGGGTGATTTTACCTTGAGACTGCCTTGGAGCTGAGATATCATATCTTCCCTGGAGATATCATATCTCCAGCCTGTCAGTTTGCCCTACATATTTTGAACTTGCCAGCCTCCACAATTGTGTGAGTTGGTTCCTTAAAATAAAATTTTCTCTCTGTGTGTATATGTGCTGGCTGGAAAATTACTGTTTGGCTTTCGCCCATGGGAACATAACGCTCTCACAATAAACTTTCTGCTTCTGTACCCACTGCTTGCACAACCGACCTGTGGGTTGACAGTAAAAAGAAGAAAAATAGACTTGTGTGTTCAAACAGGATGAAGAATGGAGTTTAGGGCTTAAAAATCCGGTACCTCTACATTTTGGGGCTGCTTAATTTGGGGTCTGTGTACCCCTGGCAGACCCAGCTGGCTGAATAAAGAGTGTGTTTCCTATAACTCACTGATTTCTGGTGGTCTGTGTGTCTATTGGGGGCTGGCGACTACAACATATATACACACAAATATCTTATTGGTTTTTTCCTCTGAAGAACCTTGACTAATACACTCCTCCTTCTGTCCAGTTGACTTTTTCTCTCTTCAGCTGTGTCTAATCTGTTCTAAAGCTCGTCCTCTGACTTTTAAATTTCAAGGATTATATTTTTTATTTCTAGAGGTATATTTGGTCTCCCCACAAAAATGTTTGGTCATTTCTTGGTGTGTGATGGGTTGTGATTATTGCTCGCAATTATTCTTGCCCTTCCTTATAAGAGAATTATACATCCCCACCTATTGCTCTGCAACTTGCTGTTCCTCCCTGGGGAGCAGTATACTTCCCTGCTCTGTTGATATTGGACTTTGCCATGTCTTTGGCCAAAGTGATGCAGGCAGAAGTGATTTGCTTCATGTCTAAGTAGATGCTTCAAGAACTATTGTGGGCGTTGTACTTCTTCCCCCATTTAGAATGTCCTATGTCCTTCAGCCTAGAATCTAAAATGGAGAAGTCACTGAGGTTAAACCAGAACCACGGTTGACATCCAATTGCACATAAAATGAGAAATGAGGCTTTGTTTTTGAAAGCCACTGAGATTTGGGGTTTATGTGTGACTGCCACAAAGCTGAATAATTTAGCCTCTCATGCTTTCCTGATATTATCAATGCCTTCTTGTATTTATTTAACCGTTTTAAGTATGCTGCATAATCTCTGAGTGTTTGTTTAAATCATGATCTAAAGTCTTTGCGGGTGTGGCTTAGCTGCCTGTTATGTCTGACGGCTCTTGTTCATGATGTTTTCCTTTGGGGTTTTGTGATTTCTAACAGTTAACCCTGAAGTTTTATTCGACCACCTGGATAGTCTGATATGGGGCTGCAAACCTACTATTTTGAGATTATAACTTCTCTGGAAAGATACATTTTGCCCCTTCACTTAGAAAACAAAACCAAAACCAAAATGTTTCCTTGTAGTCCCTGGTGGGGATGTGTAGCAGGCTGAATAATGACCCCAAAGATACCAGGTACTATTTCCCAGCACCTGTGAACATGACCTTATTTGACAAAAGGCTCTCTGCAGATTAAATTAAATATTTTGAAATGGAGAAATTATCCTGGATTGTCTGGATGGGTCTTAAATGCAATCATGAATGTCCTTATGAGAGGCAGGGGAAGACACACATACGGATGAGAAGGTGATGTGAATATGGGGGCAGAGATTGGAGTGATGCTCCGAGCGAAGGAATAAGGCATTTGGAAAAGACAAGGAATGGATCATCTTCAGGACCTCTGAAGACTTCTTTGACACCTTGAATTCAGCCTGTTGATACCGATTTTTGACGTCTGGCCTCCAGAACTGTGAGAGAGAGAGAATAAATTTCTGTTAAGTCATCCAGTTTGTGGTACTTTGTTATGGCAGTGATAGGAAACTAATATAGGGTGAGAGAGTTCACCCTTACAGGAGAGGTGGCTCTTTGAGATTTCAGATTTATGGGGAGGTTTCCTTTTGACCTCACCTTGGGTGAGCCTTGAGCTTTGTCTTTTGTCCCCCAGGAAATATTTGAAATATTGCTTTTGAAACATGACATCAAGCAATTTATTTGATATCATTGGAGGGTCAGGAAGATTGCCTAGTCAGCCATATTGCAGGAAATGGAAGTATAAATGTGTCCTCCCTGTCACTAAGATTGCAGACAGCTTGTGGCCAAATAATAGACATGTCCCCTTACTACTTATCATGACAGAGACATGAGTAGATCTCATCATTAAAGATCTCATCGTTAAAGAGGCAGTTAAGAGAGTTATTAATGGAGTTATTAGGAGGATGGTGAACATGTGGGAGGACTTGTTTTTAACAAATATCCATCTAAACAAATATCCATCAGAGTTGGGGGAGTGTGTGCAGGGTGGAAGGTGAGCAGACAGTAGATAGTGCCTTTCTCACTGTGGTAAGAGTGCTTGGTTACTGAGATGCCTCTGGTTCCACCCCCACAATGCAAAATACAGGGGTGTTCCCCAGCAGGGTGGGGCAGGTGCTCCGTTGTCAGCTGCTGGCCTAGAGGGACCCATGCCTTTCTTTCCCCTCATCTTCCCCCCCACCATGTCTCCATTCTTGGTAGGAGACTGTCAGCCCCCCAGCCTCCAGCTGGCCAATCCCATGCTTCAATTGTCCCCCCCAGAAGCCCTTCAGGACCTCCCACCTGCAGAGGGGAGGTGCCACTGTCAGTTCCTCTGTTAGGAAACCACGTGAAGGGATGTCTCCTTCCTGTCTTACTCTTGAGCCTGACTGGGTAGAGTCTGCGGACCAGGACATCTCCAGCCACTCCATTTCGCTCTCGAACACCTGCTCAGGGTTTTGGTTGCAAACATTAGAAACCGACTGGCTGAAATAAGCACAAAGAGTTTCTCAATGTGATGTTGGGGAGCTCACAGGATCTTTAAAAGGGTCAGAGAAACAGCCTCAGGGGTTGGGTCAGAGACACAGGCGGGAATAATGTCCAAATCAGACCCAGTCTGGCGGGGACATCATTCATGCTAGTGTTGGGGCCTCTTGGCTACTGGACACTTCGGGGCCTCTTGGCTACTGGACACTTCTACCAGAACCCCTGGCTCTACTGCTGTGTCCCCTGTCTTCTAACTCCAAGCTGGGCCAGAGCCCAGGCTGTGTGCCTATACCCCAGCAGTAAGGGCGTGGAGAAATGAGCAAGTGGCACTTTGAGCCATTCAATAGGGACAGGGGTCACACTTGCAAGGCGGAGATTCCTCAGACATATGAAGGGGAACTAGGCGCCAGGTTATGATAAAAATGGGGTGCCTCTATTTCTTCTCTCCTGATACAGATGCATCCTTGGGGTGCTGAAGTTTACAGCCCTCATGTCACTTGTCATCCAGGGAGGAAGAGCCTAAATGGGGAAGAGAATCAATTTCTCCCTTGTCATGTGACTAGCCCCAACCAGAGTAAGGAGGACAGAGAACTGAAAATATGATCACTCCCTCACTGAAAATAATTTAAAAATACTGAACCGCAAAACTTCTGATCTTTTCTCCCCATGCTTCATTTTAAAAATGGTGAGTTATTTCAAAAAGCGTTTTTCCTATTTTGGGGGCCTTTGACTAATCTGCTCTATTGGGCCATCTGGCACAGGGAAGGGACATCTGTTGCTGAGCTAAGTTTGTGGAGTTGAAGTCATACTCGTGAAATGATGTCTTAGGTAAGACTAGCTTTATGGAGTACCTACTATGTGCAGGCACTGGCATAGGTATTTTTATGGAGTATCATTAATTCTTAGGTCTTTTCGTCCCCATATCCAGGCGAGGAAACTGAATGGTCACAGGCTAGGAAGTGTCTGAGGTGAAGTTCAAGGCCCAGAGCCCTTCTATTCTTTGACCTTCCTACACTGGGAGCTCCCAGATGCTTTAGGCCCTCATATCTGGCACAGTTCCTGATTGACAGCAAACAGGGACGAAAGAATACTTGTTGCATGAATGGACATAAAAATGGCACGTGAGCACCTCATTCAGTATCTGACAATTCTGCAAACACAGCATTATGAACACATACAGGTTAAATAGAGAATAAAACTTTATTTAATAGAGTATCAGCGCTATATAAAACAGGTACAGGTAGAAAAATAAAACCCAGCTGAAGTATCCGAGAATCCAGAAAGTTTGCACTCTGCACAGCATTTCCTGATGAATTTTTGGTTGATTTTGCTTTTCACGTCAGTCTTTCGGTATTCTGGTTGGATTTTACAGCATTTGGTTTTATTCATCATGTTAAATAGTTTTATTTTTCACATTAAAACTTATTCCTTATGTTAGTGAGCATAAGAGGATGAAAATTATATCCTCGGTGGCCAACTATTTTTTAATCATTAAAGGCTTTATAAAGAGGCAAATTCCCAAGATGGAGTATTTTTGCCAAGTGAGTCTTTAAAATCTAGCTCGTTGGTTGTTTAGATGTCAACCAGGCTTGCTCAGGTGGTCTCGGCCCTTGTTTTTGCTCTGATCACCCTCAGAGGCAGCCGTGAGAAGTGTGGGGTCGCTGTGCCTAGCAGTGTGTGCCCCCTCCTCAGAAACTAGCTGGCGAGCAAGTCCTGCCCAGCTGGGGTCTTGAGGCTGCAGCTGTCCCCAGGATTCTGCTTGCTGCTTTCAGAGACTTCTGTGACGACACTCAGTTTGTCAAAAACGTCGTTCTCATCAGACAGTGGGAAGGAGAAAAAGAGAAGCCTGCTGTGATGAGGGTGGCCCAAAAACTGCAGGAGGAAAAAAAGAAAGTGAATTATCAAATTTTCCCATTTTTTTTTTCCCTGGGCTTACAAAGGTTTTATATACAACTCGTGGCTGGAAAATGCTGTTTTAAAGAACATGGCAATAATAGTATGAGAATTCCTAAAAAATTAGAAGTAGAATGACCATATGATCTGGCAATTCCATTTCTGGGTATTTGCCTAGAAGAACTGAGAGCAGGCTCTCGATGAGACACGTGTATACCTGTGTCCACTGTAGCATTAGCCACAATAGCCAAAAGGTGGAAACAACCCACAAGTCCACCGATGGATGAAGGGATGGATAAACAGTGTGGTCTACACACACAATTACTCAGTCTTAAAAGGGAAAGAGATTCTGACACGCGCTGGATGAACCCAGAAGACATTATGCTAAGTGAAATAAGCCAGACACCAAAGGACAAATACTGTTACGATTTCACTTATATGAGCGACCTAAAATAGTCAAATTCATAGACGGAAAGTAGAATAGAGGTCGCCAGGGGTTGGGCGGAGGGGGAAATGGGGAGTTATTGTTTAGTGAGTACAGAGTTTCTGTTTGGGAGCATGAGAAAGGTCTGGAGATGGGTGATGGTGATGATTACACAACAGTGTGAATGTGCTTAATGCCACAGAACCGTACACTCGAGTGGTCAAGAGAATAAATTTCATTACGTATATTTTACCGCAATTCCGAAAAAAAGCAACAACGAATCCACACCTCATTTTCTAAGTGACCACAGGTCAACTGGGAGGGAGATTTTATGCCAATCGGCCACTAGTCTTTCCTGTCTGACTAGTCTCTTTGATGCGGAAACCAGGAGCAAAACTTGCAGGTGAACAGTTGTGCTTCCTCTTGGTTCTTCTCCATGAGCAAAACACCCTCCACCCCTTTGTTTTTCCTGCCGAAAATGTGGTTTCTACAATTTCACCTGGAAAGATTTCTTGGCTCGTTCTGGAGCTGCAGTCTTGCTGGAACTCTTGTTAGAAGGTTCTAGCTGCTCTGAAATATGTGCCTTGGGCCACGTGTCCCAGATCCCCCTTCAAGGTCAAGGCACTTATTCCCCAGCCTCCAGGAGCACTGGCGCTAGGAATGGCTCACAGCTGAGTCCCTTTCCGGAAGTTGCCCTTCTTGAAAGGAAGTTGCCTCGGGCAGGGGTACATGTCCTTCCCGGGGGCAGCCTGTGTTAAGGGACTGGCTGGTGTGGGGACAAGGCCTGACATCTGCTCTTACGGCCGTATGTTAACAGGACCAGCAGAGCAAGATGTGACAAGGCCTTGGTAAGATGCACACACTTCAGAGGGTGGGGAACTGAGCCGGTGAAGATTCAGGGACCCGACACATCAGTAGTTTTAGCGGTCCTGTGGAGTAGGGCATGCTGGGATATCCTCTCCACAGTAAAGGACCGACTGTGGTGTCACACCTGTGCCACAGACTGCTAAGGACGAAGCGTTATGCTAGGTGGGTGTCTTCGGGTTCTGGAGGTAGCATGTTCCACGCCTAGGAATATGACGCCAGTGTGTTTGCAGAGCGACACAAAAGGCTGTCCCCACTTCCCCACGAGGGGGTCCCGAGCAGCAAAGGGCCCTGCAGAAGACGGCATGGGCTGTGCAGCAAACTGCCCTAGCCCCAGAGCATGAAGGCTTGGCGTGATCTGCCAATGACAACACGATTAAACCTGTGTGACCTGGCAGATCCTTGATGGGTCTTCGGTGGGGAAAGACACTGGGTAGAGTTTGTGGCAAATCCCAAGAGGGGAATCACAATGCCCATGGCGATAGTCCCAGGCCAGGCCAGGCTGCCCGCAGTGGAGAAGTAGACCCCACGTTGAAAACGGATCCTGGAGGACTATGAGGACCTGGCAGAGACAGGGCCTCTGGTCACCGGACACCATGTGGCCATGCTACGTAGAAGCGACTGTCACGAAGCCTGTCAGGCCCACCAGGTCTTAAGAGGGGGTCAGAGGGCCCAGGCGCAGGTGGCCTGGCTTCCTGTGCCATCTACTCCTGCTGCGCCAGCATGTCTGCCTCCGCTCACGCCATGGTCATGTAGGGACGAGTCCTTACGACCAGATGAAGACAGAGGAAAAGGCCAAGCATGGTCCACAGGGAGGTGGATGTGCCACGGGGGCGCAAACCCACAAAGGCCTGCTGCAGTACTAGAGCCCCAACCCTGACCGGCCGGGCTGGCCTCGGTGAGGAGACCGCCCTCCACCGGGCAGGGGAGGTGTTGGGGGTGGGGGGAGCCGTGGCCCTGCGCACATCAGGCCCAGTGACCCGCCTGGTGCTCCCTGGCCGTGCAATTTTAGGGTCTGTGCATTTAGAGGAGGGCTCAGCAAACCATGGCCCACGGGCCAGATCCAGGCCCCATGAGTTAAGAATGGTTTCAGAGTTTTAAATGACTCCATTTAAGTGGTTTTAAAGTATCAGCATAATATCTCAATTTGGCCTCTTGGCCTGCAAAGCCTAAAATATTTGCTATTTGGCCCGTTAAAAAAATCTTTGCTGACCTCTGGTCGGGAGGGTTCCCAGAGGGGACAAAGTAGGGGCCCCATGAGGCTTGACACTACGGCGACCACCTCCTCACGCCAGGCCCCTCGCGCCAAGAAAGGCATAGAGTGACCGCTCTGGTCGTCAGGAGAAAAGGCTGCTGTTACGGAACGGCGGGCCCTCGGAGTCCCTGGGCGTCTCGTGGGGTCCTCCGCCCAATTCTAAGTGCAGCAGCCATCACAGAGCCGAGGTGACCCAACAGGGTCAGCAGCCTATGTCAGCAGCGGCTAGTCATGGGAGAGGGGCCTGTAAGGAGGGACAGCAGAGCAGCGAGACCACGAGTGTGACTCGTGCTCCTGAGACCAACTGCTGTGGTGGGGGTGGAACCTGTCCCACTCAGCTTCCTGTGGCTGCGCCCCGGCTCAGCCTCCCTGTCCCCCACAGTCATGCGGCCCTGCACCCTGAGAGGTATCATTCCCCAGGGCACTCCCCACTCATGCAAATCTCTATCTTTGCATCTGTGTCCTGGGCAATGAGGCCACAGAGAAGCCCTCTGGTGGCTGGGCTTGGCGAGCTACCGTTTTGCAGTGTGTCCACCCAGACTTCTACTTCTGGGGGCCTCCAGAGTCAGACAGTCTCCACCCAGACACAGCCTTTCTTGTTTCCTGACCCTTTGAACACGGCTTTCCTCAGATCTGGGATACTCATCCCATAACAGCAATCACTCTCAGGTATCCCCCAACTGAAAACACACTTGACCCCCTTCCGGCCCTCCCCCTGGCTGCTTACTAGCACTTGGGGTAGTGCTTCCTCTTTCTCAGGCTTTCTCCTCTGAGTTCTGCTTTTTCCCTTCCTGTCCCAGAACCATCGTCACCTTTGCTCCCTGAGGAGCTGGTGCTTGAGAGAAGGGAAGTCGGGGAGGGAACAGTGTCCAGGCTGGAGGCAGAGCTTCTGGGACAAACCTCCGCCTCCTCCGTTAGGACTGCTCCGTGACCACAGACGTCTCTGAAGTGGCACCAGGGAACAGACGGCGACGCAAGACGTGGGTCGTTCCAAGAAAACACACTGGCCTGAACTAGGCGGCCCTGCCCGAGAAGAGACAACTGCTTCCAACCCGGCCGCGCGACCCGCAGCGGGCCCCACCCCGCCGCTGACCTCCTTCAGGTGCTGTGGAAGTTTGTTCCCACGGGCGAAGGCATACTTGGTCTTCTTGTAAATGCACCAGATCAGGGCGAAGCAGCCGAGGAGGAGCAGGCAGGCCACGCACACGGAGGCGGTCAGGATGATGGCGACGACGATCCAGGAGGAGGCTGTTTCTGCAGGGAGGACGGGGCGTGTTACCGTCTGGCCGCACACAGACTCGGCGGCAGCGACCCTCACGCCGTGTTCGCCATCATGACCCCAGGGCGGTCCCTGAAAACTGGGCTCACGTGTTCATCTGAGAAGGCGTAAGGGAACACAGCGGCTGAGTGGGGGGCGGGGAGGGGGGGGCACACAGAGGTCCCCAACCAGTCGTCAGCCCTTTCTTAGCTTCTTCCAAGTTTGGTTTTCGGCATGATGGCCGGTATATACAAAAAAGAACAGTACGCAAGAACTCTGATCCACTTTTCCCTACTCATAGGGTAGCCAGGAGCTTCCTGTTCCACATATACCTCCTCTGCCTGGGAGCAGAACACGGGGTCCCCCGGGTCCCAGGGCCTCAGTTAAACACATGCTCCAAAGCGTTTTGTGCTGAGAACCGCTAAAGCTCTCAGCACAGATGACTCCGCCACGTCCCTGCACCCAGAGACCCCAACTCCAGCGTGGCTTCTAGCAGCCTTAGGCCACGGCGCACCCTCTTGAGTTCCTGCTTGGAAAAGCTCAAGGCTGCCGAAAGAACTCATTATCTGTTCCACCAACATTTGGCCTTCCCTTCTTAGAGCTTTTACTATAAAAAGCTGTGAATCCTCCCTCTGTTGTGTATCTATCTCCTACAGCCCAGGGGCGTCTTTCTCAAGGGCCTGAAAGCCATCCCTCTAAAATGTAACCAGGAAGGAGTGCCCGGTCTCCTAGTCTCCGTGGGACAGGGGAAGCCTGATTTCATAAATGCCAGTGAGCATCAGACACACATGGCCTACCTGCACTGCCAGTGACCTACCTCTCACCTGCTTCTTCACATCCCTGACTCTGAGCTTTGTCCTTCCTCTCCCTCATTCTTCCTTTGAAATGGCCGGTCAGCTCTCTCCCTTCCCGAAACCCTTACTAAATGAAATGTTTTTACCCCTTTAACTCATGTCCACTTTTATCTTTGACAGTGTCCAGGTTGTTCGTGGTCCCAGCTCCCCTGGTTCAATGCTAGGCCCCTGTTCCTGGCCACCTAACTTCCCTATGCCCAACCCCTGGCAATCAGCAATACCCTTGGGATCAAAACACAAAGCTTCTGGTGTTGAGAGAGGCCAAGAGACCAAACCCTGCCCTTTAAGAGCAAGTCATTTTAAGGGGACCATATGTGGGGGGAAATGGCAATCGTTGCTTACACAGATAGAGCAAAGAACTCTGACACAGCAGAAAATGGCCCTGGAGCTTTTTGACTGCAGTCAGGGGCTGGCCTCTCCCAGGACTTACCACAGTGTGGCTCACAGACACTCCTTAAATAGCTGACAAGCGAATATGGCATCTGTAAGGGGGAAGAGCCGGGAGGAAAATGCCTCATCTTCTCTCTGACTGCCTTCTTCCCTTTTCTCTTGTTTTAATTCTCTCTAGCAGTGATGAGTTCAAAGGAACTCCTATTCCAGTTCCCCTATGAATTCTCCTTTCATTTACTAGAATCAAGGCGTGCTGCCTTGGAACCCACACTTTCAACATGTTCAAAGCCACGTGTATGTTTTCTTGGTGAATGCAGGGTCATGTGACGAGTGAGTTGGCTGGAGTGACCCCCAGGCTAAACCCCTAGCAGATAATAGGAGGTAGACTTGAGGTCTGACATCCTAGCTCTTGAGAAAGCTTCAGGACCCTATACATCCATCTGTCCTTCCTTTTACTAGTTCAATAGTTCTCTAATTTGGCAATGCGTCAGAATCACTCATTATGCATCAGAAGCACTCATTAAACAACATGAAACACGGATTGCTGAGCCCACCCTGGCCCTGATGATGACATGGCAATGAGGCTCTGGATGGCAGCATCTGGTTCTCCTTGAGTCCCCAGCCAGGGCATCTTAGCATCTTAGACAAGGACAAGCACACCTGGTTGATGGTGATAAAATTCAAAGAGTGACAGACCCCAAGGGAGAAGAGGGGAAGAGAGAGAGGACACCGCTTTGCACAGGCCGTGCATCGTAAGAAGATCAATCTATCAATCAACACCCTCTGCGCAAAGCTTTCTGAACTTGTCTTGGTTCCGGCCACCATGGCGCCAAGCAGACCACCTTTCTCTGGTTTACCCGCAGCGACATCGTGCCTTTGCTCATCTATGGAGTCAGTCTGCAGGTAGCGCATCACAGGGAAGATAACTTGGGCTTGGGCTGGCCCGTGTTCTGTCATTTACTAGCTGAGGGACTTGGGGCAAGTCACTTCACCTCTCTAAACCTTCATTATTCAGCCTGTAAAAGCAGAAAAGGCCCTTATAATGCTCTCATTGAAAATGTGTTTTGAGGATTAAATGAGATTACTGTTTAAACAAACCTAAAATGATGTTTGACAAAAGCCGGTTTTCAATAGGTCGTACTTTTATAAAACGTTTGGGTTTTGTCACTTAGCAGGTGATCATTTACAGTCACAGAATATTAGAAAAGCTTTCTTTTTTGGTCAAATTGTATGCCTCATGCTATGTTTTATGATATGAACCTTTAGGAATACTTAATGATGTGATTTTCATAATATTGTTATCAATAACAGTAATAACAACTAACGTGTACTAAGGGATCACTCTCTGCCGGGTACCCTGAGTCCTCCCAACCCCCACTCACGGCGGCAACACTTCATTCTACCCATTCTGCAGAAGAGGCAGCTGAGGCACAGCGTGCTTCAGGACTTGCCCCATGTCACATGTTATGTTGGACTTCACGGCAGGGAAGGGCAGGATGCGGGGACAGTAGGGCACAGACTCAAGGCTTTGGGAAAGCAGACAGCAAGTGTTTAGAGGAAAGGATGGGTCTGAGGTGGGGGATGCTAGCGATTCAGGTCGAATGGGGGTGGGGGAGGGATGCCTCCCAAGGTACAGAATTCTGGTTCAAGCACCAATGATTCATGAGAGGAATAACATGAGAAACAATGTAGAGAGGGTCTGTGAAAACAACTTGTGGACAAAAAAGGCAGGACGTTTTGTTATTTAAAGGTGCTGTTGAGAGGCTCGGCCAGCTCAGACCATGGAAGGAGGTACACTGGCAGGTCTACATAGCCACTGACCCCCACCAGAGGACCTGGGGGCTACAGAAAAAGAGCGATAAGAGAATTCTCTCTTTTTCGCTTCTATGGGGCTTTGCAGTCCTGAGAAAACTGACCAGTATTAAGTACAGAGTAGACCTGGATGACAATGCAGAGATCACAGACCTGGAACTGGTGAAAGAATCCTGGATTCAGGCAAATAATTCGTGCATTTACAAAAGAGGAGAAAAAAAAAAAAATCAGGAAACTACAGGCCAGGAAGCTTGATGCTGATCTCAAGAAAAAATACAAACATTCAAAAATGGATAATTACGTGGTTAATGACATACCCTTAAAAAAGATAAGGATGATAACCAAAAATGATAACATTAGGATATACCCTTAAAAAAGATAAGGATGATAACTAAAAATGATAACATTAGGATATACCCTTAAAAAAGATAAGGATGATAACCAAAAATGATAACATTAGGATATACCCTTTAAAAAGATAAGGGTGATAACCAAAAATGATGACGATATTATGGCATACCCTTAAAAAAGATAAGGATGATAACCAAAAATGATAACAACATTAGGGCAGGAGATGAAATTAACTCCAAGTGGCTGCCTTTCCTTTTTTAGACCAGGTTCCTTGTTGATACATCCTGATCTTATGGGCTAGTTTTTCCCAAGCCGTGCTCCTTAGAATGCGAAAGGTGTTCGAAGATGAAATAGGCTAAAAACGCTAACATACAGGGCAACTCTGCAGAAGCGGAAACATAGCATGCTGTCATTTCCAGCAAGGCTCTTACTCTGAGACACTGGATGCTCACGGGACACAGCTGTGGCAAGGCCGCACCTTGGCGCTGGGTGCCGATTTCGGCTGATATTTGCCAAGGTCGCTCATGAGAACTTGGTAGACAGTAAAACAAAACAGCTTATGTGACAGTACACTATATTCAGAAGGACTGGTGACCAGTGAGCACGTGGGTAAGCAGTGTAAAGGAAGGGGTGTTCTGGAACACACTGACGGTTTAAATAAGCTGGCAGGAATCCTGAAGCTCTTCCCTGCCGATCAGATGAGACAGAGTAAAACTGGGCGAGAAACATGTTCAACGACAAAAACCAACATTCAAGGAGAGCGTGATAAGCCAGAACGGTGAATCAAAGTGAATACAGCACTGTGGATTCCTCAGACCTGCACGGAGAGCTCTGCTCTCTCTCCAGAGGGAATTCTGGATGACTTTCCTCTGTATTTCTCTGGCCTCCTGGCTCCGTGCCTCATGCCCAGGAGGGCCTCGGTGAATGAAAACGGCCAAAAGGGGACCTGCATGTATTCATCCTCCCACGATCTGAGCTGGTTGAGCCTCTCGACAGTGTCTTTAAATAATAAAGAGGCCTGTCGTTTGTGTGCAGACATCTAGGCCACGGGTTTTTATCACCGTGGATGCAACTGCAATGCGTCTGAAATGATCAAAGTCTCCAGGCCCACTGGTATCCTCCTTCCTCTCTCTCTTTTCCTCCTTCCCTTCCTCCCTCTCGTTTTTTTCTCTAGAAACACTGAGTGTGGCGGCACTCGGCTAGACACTGTGACCCTTCGCATGTGGAGAACCATGTCGAGGGCCTGGCACTATATTTTACGACGGACCCTGAACAAGTGGGGTTCGCTGAGGAGCGATAGGATTTCTAAACGCTCCTTTCCTGTCACGTGCCTGAGGGGCTGGAGGAAAGTCTTCTTTTGTGAGCTGTGACAGGCCTTGACCTTTGCTGGGTGGTCTTGGGAGGGCTGATGAGACTTGCTTTAGGGAGCATGAGGGCACAGAATGAGCACAGCGGGGGTGGGCGCACAGAGGTGGACCTCCATGGCCCGAGTGGAAGTTTCTATCAATCCCTTCGGTCTCGGAGGGAACGCGCCCCACACAAGGTGCTCTCTCATCAGTTGGGGCTGACCTGGGAGGGAGTCTGAGCTGGGTGCGCTGAGGTCTGGGGAGCCTCCCCACTCTCATATTTGGTGAGGTCTACAGTCCTGTTTAGGATGCTCAGAGGAGGAGGACGACGAACCGTACGTCTCGAGACTCACCGTCATTGATGGTTTGCTCACAGATGGGCTCACTCCATTCCCCGGTTTTGTTCCGATCAGGAAGAAATCCTTGAACTTGAACGCAATAAGTTGTCCACGGCTCGAGATTTCTGAGGACCTCGAAGTCATACTGGCAAGTAACTAGAATCTAGTAATAAAGATAAAAATAAGATCATGCCTCAGCAGGGAAGAGATACCATCTTCCCCCACCCCCCCACCCACACACACTTATCACTATAATCTTTACTTCAGGCTCAAAATAGGAAGACAAAGGAATCAGATGCATCTCCCAGTTTATTTCAAGGGTCTCATGCCAAGGGACAGGGCCAGGGCTGACTGTGATCCTGACAAATGATCCCATTTCTTGAATTCTCTAGTTTAGATGACATAAAAACCATCCCACTTCATTTTTTAAAAAAGATGAACAATATGGGTTGAACCGTGTCTCCCTTTAAATTTATACGTAGAAGTCTAACTCCTAGTACCTTTGAGAGTGATTTAGTTGAAGATTGGGTCTTTACAGAGATAAGGAAGTTAAAATGAGGTCATTAGGGTTGGCCTGGATCCAGCATGACTGGTGTCCTTATAAGAAAAGAAAGTCTGGACAAAGACACACACACGGGAAGAATGCCATGTAAAGATGTAGGCGGAGATCGGGGTGATGCTTCTATGAGCCAAGGAACCAAAGACGGCCAGCAACCACAAGCCGAGAGAGAGGTCTGGAACAGATCAGCTCTCACAGCCTCGGAAGGAACCAACCTTGCCCTCACCGTGATCTCCAGCCTCGGCCTCCAGAACCATGTGACAATACATTCTGTCGTTTAAGTCACCCAGCTTGTGGTACTTGGTTACGGTGGCCCGAGCTGACTAATACACTGATAACCTACAGTAAGACTCAATGCGCTTTTCTTTCTAAGTCAAGAGAACGCTGCTGACCTTGGCTGCCCAGTGATCTCCTCTCAATCACTTCACCACCTGTACGCACCTGGGGAGCCCCCAGTGGCCCACCTCCCCTTGAGGGCACACACCACAGCCGGCCTCTGGTGGGGGCATCCCGGACTCATCTTAGTTTAATCTGAATATAAGATATCGTAATCGATGATATATTCTTGAAGTTGAGAATGCAAAATAGTTTCCAGCAAAATAAAAGGAATTGGGAGTTTATACTAATTGTATTTCCATCATGGTTATAATGTCCTTATAGAGGGTCCTATTTGTTACAGGAATAGGAACATCAATAGAAAGTGAGCACAGACTTTTTTTTACTTTAGTAATTGGTTATTTTTCTTTTAGGGTTGCGTCTGTTGGCACCTTGTCTACATTCTTTTATTATATGAGAAGATAAATTCAATGAGGGCAAGAAATGGAGTAATAACAACTGAATATATGATCGGTATGGTATAACTTCTTATAATTAAAAACAGAAATAAAACTGAAAAATCCTGGCTTTCATCTCTAGAAATCCAATACCTCTAAAACCTGAAAATACTCTTTCTTCAAAGACTAAACTCAGAGGCTGACCTATAAGTAGCAGGCAGGGAAAACAGTATCCCAGATGTGATGGGACCTGCTCTAGGGCTCTCTGATTGCTTTTTCCAGCCTTCCTTCACTCTGGGCAACTTCTGGCTTTGCTTTCTAAAAGACAATCATATTGTCTTGTTTCTTTTGGCTGTTGTAGCAGAATACCACAGGCTTGGTGGCTTATACGCAACCTTTATTTCTCACAGTAATGGAGGTTAGAAGTTCAAGATCGCGAAATCGGCAGATCTGGTGTTTGGTGAGGGGGCACTTCCTGATTCATCAATGGCTCTCTTTTCGCTGAGTCCTTACCTGGCGGAAGGAGTGAAGGAGCTCTCTGGGGTCTCTTTTATAAAGGCAGGAGTCTCATTCACGAGGGCTCCACCCGTATGACCTAATCACCTCCCAAAGGCCCCACCTCCTAACACCATCATATCAGGGATCAGGTTTCAACATATGAATTCGGGGTGGGGGACACAAACATTCAGTCTATATAGCACATATAAACTGGTCATGGTGAAACTGCAGTGAAGAACCGGGGAGCAGACAGCCTTTCCAACACTCAGCTTGTCGCACCAAAGGCTTCCACACCACAGCCTGAGTGACAGGACAAATGTGTAACTGGATGCCTATTCTGTGGGCACGTTCTAGATAAGAAGCTAAAGGTAAGCTGGGTTTTGCATTTCGTGCTTGGTGCAGGAGGTGCTCAGGCGTGGGAACTATGGAATCCAATCCTTAAATTAAAGTATGCTGCTAACTCCTTGAGTGCGTCAGTCTTGTTTGATTTCTGCATTCCACAGCTTAGCAGAGACACCTGCATTTGACAAGTGACCATAAAACACATCTGTACTGCTTTCTAGGCGCACATCTCCTGAGGTCTTGACTATAAGCGAAATCATCTATTTTGTGAAGAAGGCAGATCTCTTACATCATTTAATAGAGCACTTTCTGTGGGAAAAGTTAACTTTAGATTTTTTTTGGACTATGCAGTAAGTACATATATATTTAATTATGTCATTCCTAAGACAATATTCATGGGTGAACCTTTCTTCCCAAGCTCTTGAGAATCAAGTGATAAAATCAATATTCAATGTAGAGGAGATAACATATATATGTAACTTACATTACACATACGTAAGTCAGTTCAGGACCACAAATGACATTCAGCTGGGAAGTACTAAGTATAAGAACGAAACCTGACTGAGGATGAATGAAAACAACCTTAACATGTCTACATTTGGGGACGGGAACCTGGCGTGTTGACCATATACACTGGTCGGGCAATGGGACAAGTTTATTTTTTCATCATGTCACTAAATTCCCTAACAATCCTATGAAATATGTTATTATCCCCACCTTGTTAATGAAGTGGGTTATCATTCCCATTTTGCAGACATGAGGAAGCTGAGGTCAAGAATGAGACCTGAGTCACACAGTGGCAGGGGCAATATTCCAACCAGGTCTTTCTATTCCTAGCCCATGTTTTTAAAGGAACTGTTCCTTGAAAAGAAGAAGAGCAATGGAGAAAAGTGGGCTCAAACAAGTAAAATGTGACACTGTTCATCCAGAGTCCAGGGTGGGGCTGCCTGACCACAGGCCTGACTGTCCTGTGGTGTACGTGTGGCACAGGGTTCGTGCCGTGAAACAGTTGTCACTCAGCTGATCATGTGATTCAGCTGACTGCAAGTTCCGCCAGCCAAATGCTGAGTCAGCTCTGCTTTCTTCTGCAACTTCCCTTTGGAGAAAGGCCTACTCTCACCGTGCAAGCACCCTGCAAGTCTGCTCTGTGAATTTCCCTCCAGCGTGAGCTGGAGATGATGGTCACCCCTCAGGCTGGGAACTTGCTTGCTCAGAGGACCAGGCCTGAGATTCTCTGGACCTTGAGGCGTTGCCACCTTGCAAGAGCCTGACTAGATGGCCTCCTAGCTTCCTCTCTCCACTGCAATGGCCTCAGATCAACACTGAGCAAAGAACAGGGAGCCTGAACCTGAGATACATATGATTTTCCAGGCTTACCTTTTCATCAGAGCCATTCTTCCAATATTGCACATTATAAGCCCATGAGTTATAAATATTCTTCATGGTCCATGTTTCATGTTCCTTCTCAATTTTTGGGGCTGAGAAATGTATATGTAAAGAATTAGCAAGCGCTTCTACTTTCATTTCAGGAGGTCCGATAATGGCTGAGTATGAGAACAAAACAAAATGACAATCAAAAACCGCATTTTAAAAACATCAACATTTATTTTTCATAACTGTGCCAACCGGAGGGTCTACTGAGGTAATCTGACAGTACTATCACTATGGATTTGATTGACATGGGTAAGGAGGCTAGCTAGAGTCTGTTTCTTAAAAAAATAAATATGATAATCTTTGCTTTTATTAATCATTTTAGTCCATTTATATTTATTGTGATTTCTCATATATTTGAAATTATTCTAAGTACATTATTTTGTGTTTTCTGTAAAGGCTGCTTCCCCCCGCCCCTTTTTTGGCTTATTCCTCTTCTCTTTTTTCTTTCCATTAGGTTGAATTTTCTTTATTTCCTTTATTGGGTTTTTCTATTAGTTTTAGTGTTTAACACATATAATTAACCCTATATTTTCCAACAATGTCTGAAGCTGTTCCCTTCCAAGTGCTCCTTTACTAGATATTCATGTGGCTGGCCGCTTCATTTCATTTGGGTCTCAGCTCAAATGCCACCTCCTCAGAGAGACTGTCTTTTACCATCCTATGTAAAGAGCAGCTCCCATCACTTCTGACTGGGTACTTGGCTTTGTTTTCTTGAGAGGCACAGTCGCTATCTGTCATAAACTATGTCTTCCCCATTAGAATGTATGCTCCACAAGGGTAGAGACTTTTGTCTTGTTCACTGTTGTAGCTTCAGCACTAAGAATGTGCCTGGTACATAGTAGGTGCTCAATAGTAACTACAGAATGAATAATAAATGAATAATAAAACCAGGCAATGGTGCTGTTTGAGTTATATCCTGTATTCTTCTCTGGCTACTGTTATTTTTTTTTTGGTGGGCAGGGGAGGGTGGGGGCTGCTAATGGGCCTGCTTCTTGCATTCTACCCTGCTTCTAATCTGCTGGTAGCTGAAAACCAAATAATGAAAAAAAACCTATTAGATATTTTTGCAAAGCAAGTACATATAGGTTCCATATGATATCTTGAAGCATTTTCCTACCATATAAACTTCAAGAGGCAAATATCCAATATAAGCTAGGAGTTTATAAGAGTGTGGACTCGAGAGCCTGGCTGTGAATCCTTGCTCGGCCACTCTTCACCTGTGTGACCTTGGGCAAAGCTGCTTAGCTGTTTTGTATCATTCTAAAGGGAACTTCCAAAATAGTCAGGACCTAGTAATCAGTTAGCAATTACAGTAACAGAAGCCTGTACTGTGTTTTGGAGACTTGACTATCGTTAAAGCTGTTTGTATTTCTTCATGGTCACTTTTTCTTAGTTTTAATAAAGACACCTTTATAAAAGCTGTAACTTTGATAAGTTCTGACTCCGGAAATAAGAGTTTTTTGCCCAGGCCTGGGCCAGTATTGGGAAAGGGCAGAAGGGCATCCTATCCGCATTCCCTACCAGGGTGGGTAAAATTGTGGGAGCCACTGGAGCCCAGAGCAGGGAGGTGGTATGAAGGCACCTCTACACATAGACAATCCTTCTAATGCTTCTATCTACTCCTTGGAAGGCTGCACTTGAATTTTGTTAATGAGGTTCTTGTAACCCTTTATCCTCTTTCAATCACGATATAGTGGATTAATTAGTTTTCAATTCCTGATATTCTAATTATGTTCATCTCATGACCTTTGGTGGGCCCCTGTGACCCTCCGGATCTAATCTGGGAACATTTTTTTTGGATGCTTACCAGCCAGCCTGACCCAACACATCTGCCATTAACTAGATCCGCCCCTCTGTCCTTCATCCCAGGCAAGCTGGCTGTCTGTACCTGGTCTTCCTGTCTCCAAGCCTGCCTACAATATCTTTATTCTTCTGCCTATCCTGCCAAATTTCTTTAAGTCATAATTCCAAACTGACTTCCTCCAAAAAAGTTTACTACAGCCATGCACCACATAATGACATTTTGGTCAACGATGGACCGCATGTATGACGGTGGTCCCAAAAGATTATAACGGAGTTGAAAAATTCCTATGGCCTAGTGAAGTCCTAGCCATCGTAATGTCACAGAGCAGTGCATTACCCATGTATTTGTAGTGATGCTGGTGTAAACAAACCTACGGAGCTGCCAGTTGTACAAAAGTCTAGCACTTATAATTATGTACAGTAAGTAAAACTTGATAATGATAACAAATGACTATGTTACTGGTCTACGTGTTTACTAGGCTCTACATTTTACTGCTATTTTAAAGTACAATGTTTCTATCGCTAAAAAAAAAAAAATGTTAGCTGTAACACAGTGTGGCCTGTAGCGCCAGCAGCAGCATACTGCACGTCTTATGTTTACTCGGCCTCCTCATTGCATCATTTTCCCTTGGGCTCGATTGCACCTAGTGTTCTTTTTATAGATTTAGTGTGACTGAAGTGTACAGTGTTTATAAAGTCTACAGTAGTGGATGGTCATTTCCTAGCCTCCACAGTCACTCAGCACTCACTCACTGAGTCACCCAGAATGCCTTCCAATAACAGTTACTTTACTGCGCCTTGTCTGTGTTTAGACAGACAAAGTTCACTGTGCTATGACGGCCTAACGTATGCGTATAGTAACGTGCTGTACAGGCTTGTAGCCTGGGAGCAACAGGCTACGTCACAGGGACTAGGGCTGGCGTAGGGCTGTCATCTAAGCCATCTGGGTTTGTGTAAGTGTACTCTATGACGTTTGCATGACAACGGAATCACCTAAAGATGCGTTCCTCGGAACGGACCCCTGTGGGGAGGCCACCCGCGAACATCCACTAATCATTCCAGTTCTCACAAACCGCTCAGGTCCCGCTCGTTTTCACCCTCAAGGCATTACCGTGATTACATTTATATTTAATAATCTTACTGACTTTCTGCCTTCCCTGTCCTGTCTCTCCCATGAACGTCTGTGAGGCCACAGCCCTCTTTATTATACATGCCTTACGCCCCTTATATGAGGCCATCTGCTTTGAGGGCACTCAAGGATTTGCTGCTGACAGGCCAACCAATGGAGTAAAACCCAAAGTGGGATGGTAACATGACAAGGAAATGGAAAATCAGGCGACTCACTGTCATCCACAGGAGAGAAGGTGATGTTCACCCAGTCTGAGTACTCCTCTGCAATTTCGGCCCTGACTCTCAAGGTGTGGTCGCCATACTTGGAAAGACTTGAGAAGTCACATTCCGTCAGGGCAGTACTTGTGCACATATCCTGGAATTTCTTGTAACTACGAAACCAAGAAAAGAAAATCCTGAGAGTTCTAACTCCAGTCTCTCTGAGGCTGACGGGTGCTTTATTCTCCCTACTACCAAAGGATAATGGAGGACGATGACAGAAAAATAAAGCAGATTCTTAATCATCAATTTTGATGGAGAGTATGCAGCCTTCATGAACATTTTCCAAATTGTGCTCCATGGGACCTTAACGATCCTTGAGATATCTATCATAAGACCTTTCAAAAATAAGCTGTTCCACGGTCAAACAATTTGGGGCCAAAAATTGGGTTCAATGTAAAGAAGTGTCTATCTCCACAAGAGAAACTTCTCAGAAACTTTCATATCCTCATGAACACATGTCGCTCCAAAAAGGGGTCAAATAATCAACATATTGACCAAGAAAGCTTCCTCTCTTGATTATTTCTGAGAGCAGGACACGATTTATGCAATATTAATAGACACAGATTAACCAAAATAAGTATATTATTGCCCTATACATGACTATTGTTGCGATTACTCTGGAAAAATTATAAAACAATCTGTCAACCTCAGATCTCTAGCCCTAGAACCCATTACCGAAGAGAGGGTGGCAGAAACATGAAATGCAAGAAGAAAAGGGATGTTTGGGGACATCCATCAGATGCGGGTCACCTAACCTCACAACAGCCTGAAGAGGTACTTAGCTCCAACCTGACCCAAGAAAATCCGGGCTTTCGTCTTGCAAAAAAATAAAGATTTTTGTCTGATTGGTTCCTCAGTCCAAGACCTTCCTGTCTTGGTGTCAAAGCCAATTTAGCTGCCCTTCGAGGTGACAATAAAAGTGATGGTGATGAAAATATTAAAAGCTGACACTTGCGGAGCACTTAGGTGTCAGGCTCAGTGCTAAGTGTTTTATCAGTCTTGCTTTACAGACGAGGCACAGGTGTGGAGAACCTGAGACTTGCCCATCCGAACTCAGGTCTGTTAGACTTGAGCCCACATCTTGGGCTCCACACCGCACCTCCCCACATTCTTAGCAAAGCCCAGAATAGTCTCTTGCAAAAAGGAGATAGAGATGATTGGGCTCAAACTATTTTTCAATCTGCTCTTCTCACTTAATATACCACAAACATTTCGCCAATCAGTCAACTCTTTATGGCTGCCTAACATCCCTAACGTCCCGCCATCTGGAAAATCCATGGATCATTTCATCAGGGGGGTTTTCTCATGGGTAGCCATTTCTTTCATTTAAACTAATGCAGCAACTGGCTGGAACACAGAGTATTTCAAAAGTAAAATAATGTTTTGCAATAACTCCTCTTTCACTAGCCCAGTTTTATCGCATTTAAAAATATTTTTCTCCTCATTATCTAGGTAATATGACCCATTCCCCATAGTTAGATCTAATTTTTAAAAATGTTTCCATCTTAAAATCACCAATGCCCCTTCTCCAGTCACCCCTATTCACTGCACATGTATGAGGGAGCTTGTGCCATGCAATCGCTCAGGCTAAATTCTTTTTCTTTGTTGTTTTTAAATTTTTTTTCTATTTTTATAATTCTCTGTTTTCTTTCCTTTTATCGCCCCCAGGCTAAATTCTAAACAAATCTTTAACAGAACCATGGAAGAGTAGCCACTGAGGAGTAATCAGATTTTTCAGGTTCAAATTTCTTCCCCAAGGACACATCCAGCACATGCCCTTTAGGGCCCCCCCCCCCCGGTGCACGTCATGCTCAGTCTGTATTTCCACGCTGAGGACACTTGGAACCCAAGCACCAACTCTGGGTTACTGGAAAGTCACTGGGAACTCTCAGCTAAGAGACGGACGCCCCAAACCAAACATCTCTATCACAAGGCCAAAGGACAGAACAATAAAAAATAAACTACAGTGGGGAGAGACAGAGAGAGAGAGAGAGAAGTTAATTTTCCACAGTGAAGTCTCCAGAACTATCGAGACTGAGTGGAAAAAAACAGAGGTAAAATTATAAAACCAATCAGTGCTGGAAAATACACTGCAGGAAAAAAAAAAAATAAGTCACAGAATGATTCCTTCTTAAGGCATTGGGAAAACTGAGAAAATTGGAATATGGACTGTAGGTTAGATGGTGGTATTGTATCAGTGTTAAAGCTGCCAATTTTGATCACTGTGGCGATGTAAAAGGTTATCCTTGCTCTTATGAAATACACGATGAAATGCTAAGGGGCCAAGGGCACGAGGTATGAAAGAGGGAAAATGTGGTGAACCTTATCAATTGGTGAATTTGGATACAGGCTATTAGGAAGTTCTTTGTATTGTACTTGAAATTTTGAAATGTTCTGTTATCTTGGAATTATTTGAAACTAAAAAGTTGAAAATAAAAGTAAACAAAGACTGGGATCACTCTGGAAATAATATGAATGTCTGACTACTGTGCTATACACCTGAAACTAATATAAAATAATATTGAATGTCAAAAAAAAAAAAAAAAAAAGGAAGCAAGGACTATTTTATTCATCTCTCTGCTTCTCTAACTTCATAGGCCTTCGATACATTTGTAAACATGAAAGCTCGATGAGAAGGAGTGTGGGATTAATAGAATCTGGGACCCATGTTTCCTTCGGCTCCACTGAAGGAATTATCTCTGCATGTTTCTGAGTCACTAGAAGCAGGTGGCCTCCTGCTGCTGTTTGCACCTGGCATAAAGGTGCGTCACCAGCAGTCCAGCCTTTGGCCTATGGTGGCAGGTTGCTAAGAGAGGGCTGACACAGAGAAAAACCAACAGGAAGGGCAGGTACTGGGAGGTCAGAGCACCACTGAGATAATTGTCTTGGGTGTCACTCAATCTTTCTTCATAAACTGACCTTTACAGAGAATAGAGCGTTTAACAGCCAGTAGCTGTCTTACCTTCAATTTCAGTACATAGCTGTGGACTGAGCCCCCACTATGCAAACTACCTGTACCTCACAGCATGGGGGCACACTGTTATCATCTACTGGAGGGGGTGGGTGGTGAAGATGGCAAGGACCCTTTTGACCTGGAATACCTCAATTTTCTTCAATTGCTTCCACCTGCATATTGTTGATTTCTGGCAATACTCCTTGAATAACCAGACATGGTGTCGATGGCAGTGTTTTCTTAAAAAAACATTAATCGTGACAAACACGCTATGTTTGCTTTGTAGTGGGCTACCACTGTGGCCAATGACATCCATTCTGGATGATAAAATGTCTCTACCTATCATTGTCCCTGTGATTGCCAAACCATGAACCATCAAGAGAAAATAGTAAAAGGAATCTGACCTGTCTGTTTTCAGAGATAAGAGCTTTCATAGGAATTTCCCAGACAGAAAGAAAAAGGCCAGCAGGAAGGTTTCCCGTGGGCTGTCGTGGTCACATGAGCGACAGCAGTCAGATTTTCTCCTGTGGCCCAGCCCAGTGACCAGCCCAGGGCCACCATCCTTAGGCACTTTCCTGCCAAGAGCCCTTTCGACTCACCTTAGGTACTGAGCTGTGAAAGTCAGACCCCCTTTGGGAAAAGGAGGTGACTCCCACTGTAGAATGTTCTGAAAATTAATTGAATTCATTCTGACGTTTTCAGGAGGCGGCACCATTCCTAATGCTGTAAAAATAAAAGAAAAAAGTTTGCAACATTTTTCCTCAGAAAAATTGCCCAAGAAAATGACTATAGCCCATACTCAGGTCTCCTGTATGGCTCCATGTCTTCAGATGGCCATGCAGGTGAGGGAGAGACAGTCGTGTTGAGGAGTCTGGGTTTCATTTGAGGAGCCAGGAGAAAAAAACTGTTGCAGGGGTGGGGGAGAGAGTAAGGGTGAGTGGGAACAGGTGAGGGTGACCTGGATTTGAGTGGCGGGACAGAGGTGTGTGTGTGTGTGTGTGTGGTGGGGAGTGGGGGATAGATGGAGTTTAGATACATTTACAGAAGTATAAACTAGGCTTTCTGACACTTTTAGTGTGGAGAAGCAGAGCTTAATTTCCATTCCTGGCTTTAGCAGCTGATGCTCTGACTGGGGCTACGGGCAGGAAAAGCAAGAGACCTATTTTCACTGCACCTGGTTTGAGATGCTGGAGAGGTATGTGAGGAACGTCAGAGATTGCGGGATCAATGAGTCTGAGGCCCGGCAGACAGATTTGGGCTTGCGATAGAAATCATTTTCAAACATTTTAATAGGAAACGTCGAACATACATAAAAGTAGAGAGATGAGTATAAAAAACCACCACTGGCCCATCACCCAATTAGTGCCAATAGAGAGAGAAATTTGTCATCGCTGGTATTTCATGCCAGGATTCTGAAGCTGATATCCCCCAAAGGGATGATGTAGGAGGACAGGAGAGGGCTCCGGCGTGAACCTGGCCGTCTGGAGGTCTCGTGGAGGTGGCGGGCCCCAGGTGGAAGCACCTGAGGCGGGGGAGGGAACCTGGGAGAGTGTCCTGGAAGCCAGGAGAGTTCATCAGGAAGGAAAGAGGGAAGGGGTCGGTTGTCTGAACGTGGGCAGGCGCTTTGGAGGAGGGCAGAATAGGTTTCACCGGATTTGGAACTCAGAAGCCACAAAGCTGTGGAGTCGAGAGGGCAGAATTCAGATGTCGGGGGGCTGAGGACTGAATGGGGGCCCCACTCCCAGTGTGCCTGTGGGGTCCGCTCAGGGGTCCCTCCCCCCGGGGCCGTCGCTGCCGGGTGTCGCAGGCAGGACTCCCGGCCCCCAGTCGCACCTCGGGTCGGGGCGCGGCGCCGACGCGGGTCCAGGTTCGTTCCCGAGGCGAGCAGCCGGGCCTGGGCAGGTGCGCGGCGCCCCGACGAGCGCGCGCCCCGGATCCCGCCCGTCGCCCCCTCCCCGCAGACCCCCTCACCTGTCACCAGGAGGCAGCTGCCCAGCCAGCTCCAGCGGCTGCGCGCCATGGCCGCGCGGGGAGCCGGGGCAGGCGCTCGAGGGGCGCGGGCCGGGCACACACCCCCCCGCGCGCGCTGGCGGGGCCCCGAGGCCGCTTCCGGGAACCGGCGGGGCGGGGCCGCCGCGCGCCACCCGCCCCGCCCCCGCGCCGGGTCCCCACGCGTCCCCCGACGCGTCCCCCCGCGTCCCCGAGAGCCCCGCGCGAGGGCCGGTGTCGCGGGCTGGGCAGGGGGCGGACGAGGAGCGAGAGGACCTGGCTCCTCCCTCCGCGCCAGGGGCAGACACCTAAGCAGAACAGGTTGCAAAACTGCAAGTACGCGCGTTCCGATCTGGGGGCCGCCCCCGCCCACATTAAAAGCATATGCAGTGAAAGGCGCCCTCGGGTTAAGCACCTGCGAAGCCACCCACCAGGGTCCGTCTGGGCGGCGGAATCGTGCGTGGTCGTAGTTTTTCTTCACACCAGTGAGAACGGCGGCCCCAAGTTTTCTCCAGCGAACCGGCATGGCCCGCACAAATCCTCTCTCCCCGCAAATAAACTGATTGTACAGCACTCCAGTAAGCATGCCCAGTTTGAGAGGGTCTTCTTTATCCCCTCCCCCAGGGGTAAACGACGCAAAGCCAAGTCCTTTATTTGGCAATAGCTCGTTTCCCTCACCAGGCTGCTGAGAAAGGCTTAAATTCCTCTTTTTAAACTTGCGCCGTGGTGAGGTTGGAAAACCCAGAGCCGGGTTAAGTAACTGGGACCGCCTGACGGCTGACGCCTGACGCAGGGACACTCCAAGGGCGTGTGATGGGTGTTTGTGCCCCTGGCCCCTGCAGGCCGCCACACAGAGGGAAAGGCGGTTTTGTGCAACTGTAGAGATGTCGGCAAAACCGCAGATCCGCTGCACGTATAGGAAGAAACGACTCTGAAAACATTACCGTTTACCAAGCTCCAGTTTTTATACAAAATTTAAACACGCACACAAACACACACACACATACACACACACACACACACACACACACACGCGCGCCATCATAAAGAGGTTATCCCAAAAGATTACTCCGGAAATCTTCCCAAATGGGATCGATGCATTCAGAGGACAATAGTCCCTTTCCTGTGGAATTTCATTAGATTAAGTAACACCTCCCCTCTCACAGACCTCTCCTCTGACTTACTTTAGAGCAATTATAAAAATTATCAGAAGTTCTTGCACTCGGACTCATATAATTTTTGTTTTTCCTCTTTTGCATAGATTCAGAAGGAAGGTCAGAGCACCCTGCTCCTGGGCGGGGGGCCGCAGGACAGCAGAGTCCTGTGCCTGTCATTCACCCTGGGAACCTCCCAGGGCTGCAGCACCTCCCTTAGTGTCTTTATCCGTCTGTACTTTCTAATATTTCTCCTAGCATCACAGTATCCTAAAGATTACCTACGCCAACCTTCTTATTTCACAAGGGGAAAAAACGCTGAGGCTCAGGCTGACTAAGCAAAGTGCTCAGGGTCACACAGCGAAACGGTGGCAGTCATTCCTCTGAGTCTCAGTCCTTGTACTGTTTGCTACTGCTGTTCTAGAACCTCCTCTTCCCCTCCTCATTCACAGGGACTGTAGTCACACCTAGGACATGTGGAGTCAGCACACACAGGACTTCTTACATCGTTAAAGGTGACCTGTAGGAATTTTCTGCCTTATTTCTTCTGAAGACTTTGAAGCACTTTTGCATGTTTCCTCGCTTGCTTTTTAAAAAAAAAAAAAAAAAAAAAAACTTAAAATATGGCACTGAGATTCTATCCCCCTCCCGTATGCAAATGTTTGTTTCCTCAATTAAGAACCTGCCTGACACTGGTGTTATTTCTGTGTGAAAGTGTGTCTCAGATCGAGGAGGGCTGGACAAGAGGCTGAGAGTCAAAGTCTCAGAGTGTATGTCATCTGCGAGGTGCCCAAGACTCAGCTGGACCTTCCCTACCTCCAACTTGGAATATGTACTTCTGTTCTACGGGAGCCCCCTTTTCTCCCTTGTGTGGTCTGGCCTCCCACCTCTTTTTCTGCCTGTTTTCCTGTTCTTTCCTTGAGCCTGTGGAAAACACTGCTGACTGCTCCTGCTGTGAACCCGGCTAAGTGTCTCCCTTTTGTTTCCCCACTCCACCCCTGAAAACCAGAGGGAACCTTGCTCCTTACTCTGGGAAACACGAGGCAAAAACATTCTAAATGCATGAACATAGGGGCAGGGCGTTTTCCCCTTCAAAGCCTATCACTTCGAACAGGTAAACAATGCACAGAATTACACCGATACTAGCCCCTTCCCCATACTGAGAATTCCCACAGATGATGTCATCAGGAAAAAATGGGGCTGACTCTGCAAGTCTCCAAGTCCTTCCGCCAGAGAACACCTGCCGACTGCAGGAGTGGGTGAGGGTGCAAGAGAGAGAACCCTGGAGGTATCTGTCAGTCCAAGTTAATTCAATATTTTGGGATTCATCTCATTATATAACCATCTCCAGTGTCAACATCAGACTTGGAAGTGTTACTTTTTTCGGGAGTATCTTCATGCCACAGGCACTCCACAGAGGGGCTGGGGAAGGATGGTCGTGTCCCTTCTCCACTGGCCACCAGAAGGCTTGTTTCCATTTCTTCGGGATCCTCTAGGTCGATTGTCTCTTCTGGAAGAGATGACATTGGAGGGACTTCTGAGTCGTCGTCGAGGACCCTCATAAACACAGAATTTAAATTTACATTGAAGATAGTTTTGTCCCCAGATCCCTTAGTGGAGCTGCTGTCCTCCTCTGAAAAGAGTTCTGTCAGCACAGTCTCCCTCCTCTCATAGGTTCCATATGTGCATTCTGACTCAGGTCCTGGTGACATCAGAGACTCAGATTCAACCTCAGGCTCGGGCAAGTCACTTTTCTCGGCATCTGGGTCGCTGCAGTCCTTCGAGGTGGCAGAAGAGGCAGAGACTGGACACAGAGGCCTGCCTGTTAGTCTGTGCTTGGTATAGCCTCCTGTTTCGGTGGCTGCTTCATTATCGCTGTCACTTTCATCATAGTTATAATTCCATATTTTCTTCTTTCTGTTGATGTGAATGACCTCCAACATAGTCACCACTTCCAATGGTGGCAGCTCAGGAAATATCCAGGCTGAGAAGTTATGAAACTTCTTTAAAGGAAAGTGAGTGAGAGAGAGAGAGAGAGAGAGAGAGAGAGAGAGAGAGAGAGAGAATATCAATTCTGAGTGTGTGTTCTTATATTTTCTGACATAATAAAACAATTAGATGGATTGCACAGTGATGAGGATGGTGACGACAACAACAATAATAGCTAACAGTTATACAGTGTTTACTATTTGCTGGGTGCTACTTTTAGCACTTTGCAAGTTATATGATTTGTATCCATTTCTTGGATGTTGAAAAGCAGCTTCATGTTTACTTTCGAATTGATTGTTGCTAGTATATAAAAATACGAGCATCTTTGTATCGATTATTTTGTATGCAACAACTTTGCTAAACTTATTAATCCTAATAATTTATCTCTAGATGCATGTGAATTTTTTACTTAGCCAGTCATATCATCTACACATTACTGTCTCTGCCCCCACCCCTCAGACCTGAAGCTACACGACGACAGGGCTTTTTTGTTCACTTCTATATCTCTAGTACCTAGAACATGGGGACACAGAGTAAATACTCAAAAAGTATTCATTAAATGCAGAAAAAAGAAAAAGAAAAAAGCTAAGAAGAGATGTAATTAAAAATATTTTAACATCTATTCTTGATTAAACATACATACACAGACACACTAGACCTAGAGGGTTCTGTTTCACTGTTCCTAGAGTTTCTACTTAAACACAGAGCAACAATTTTTAATGGAGAAATACTAGACAGACACAAGACAACAATATCTCCAGTCATTACTTGGGATTAACATAATAGTATATATAATTGCCATGTAATTTGGATGCATCCTAAGGAGGGGAGGAACCCCAGGGAGACCCAGGAGGAGGGTTAGTCGTGAGTTTAGGTAATTCGGTCACAAGATTTATCTAGGAGGGTACAGGGGTGGCGCTAAGGGCCTTTATACCTCAAGGCTATATGAGAAATATTAGTTGGAGTAGGATTTACCTAAGACCTCAAGGCCAAAGCCATGCATGGTAGATAGGAAGAGTTGGGATGAAGGAGATATGTCACACTGATAGACAAAAAACATCCATTCTTGCAAGACAGGGATCATAGTGTGAAACCCAACACAGAGCCATCTACTTCTCATAAGGCACAGCCAAATGTCAAAATACTAACTTTAATTAAAATCTCCAAAAGTACGCACACCACCCTAATAAACAATCCTTCCCCCAACCCACCCAAGCCAGTAAAACTAACAAGAAAAAGGAGTACAATTTTATCAACTGCAGAGGAATATTTACATATGTATGTGGTTGTTAAAAAATAAGGTGAAAGAGTTGAAACATAGAAAAATATTTCTGAATGAAAAATTACAAAACTAATACAGAAAGCAATGGGACAGGGAAAACAATAAGTGATGGGCAAAGTTGAGCCCAAAGACTTGAGGAAGTTTTAGAAATACATAAGAGCAACACCCAGACTCGGCAGAGTAGTCAAGGCTCTGGACAGCAGTCTGTGCCTTGGGAAGCACAGAGAAGAAACACAAGTAAAGTGGCTGGTTTTACTATTAATTAAAATGATACAAATGAGAGCAACTATGGGGGCTGTTATACACACAATAAGTGAACAAAAGTGGTAAAAATGACTAATCGAGGTCAGCAGATGTTTGGAGAAATGTACACACTAACATGTCACCACTGGTGTTATAAATCACTTCTTTATCAGTTTATAAGACAGATCCACTTTGTGTATACGTTCCACTGAAGTAATCCAAAATATAAAGATAATTCTTAATGGCTGAAAAAAGAAGAAAACAAAGGAAAAGAAATGAAAAAGAAATTAATCCAAATGCCCCACACCTGGGAAATGATTAAGGAAAAATGATACATTCATAATGATGGAATAGTATATGATCGTGAAATATAATATGTAGACAAAGTAGAAAAAGAAAATATAAAATGCAAAATATATTTATAAAGATGGAAAAGAATCCAGAGTGTTGAAACACCTTGGTGTTTTTAGAAAATGGGATTTTCTTCTGTGAAAGTATTTACATAGATAAGGAAATTCCTGTTAAAATAAAAAACAAAGACAGAAATTAGAAAGAAAAACTACATACCAACACTTTGGGGAACTCATTTCTTAAGCATATATAACCAATCCGTTTCAGTGTTACTATGGTGCTTATGATGACAGCGGCTATCAAAAACAGAGTAATCAATCCTCCTATTTTGGCAGATTCTGATGACTCTGTTGATGAAAAATTAAATAACTTTATTTCCAAATAAATCCAATAGATGTTCACAGGAAGGAACAAATGCACATTGGTCTGGTGGAGGAAGGAGATATCAAGGGAGCAAAAGTTGGACAAAATATTGTTAAATACAAAAATAAAAAATGGAAAGTAATCCAAGTATACATTTTTTAAATGATAAAAATGACTTTTAAAAAAAA
>CM053507.1:5392368-5428146 GCA_028627145.1 Eidolon dupreanum
GGCCAACCACCAGTTCATGCTTATATATGAACTTGATGGTCCAAAACCAGTCAATAAGTTGTAAATATTTCTTCCTTAGGGACTGGACACCTGATACCGGAGAGCTGGATGGGGATGGACATTCTAGAGAGAACTCCACGGCGCTGAGCTCGGCGACCAGGTTCTTGCCTTATGCCGGGAGGAAGAATTCGCGGACAAGACGAGTATCAGGTGGGAACGCACGAGGTTTACTGGAGCGAAAGGACACACTCGAGAGGGAAGCGCCGCCACCTGAGAGCCAGTGGCGCCAAGCATGTCTGCATCTTGTGGGGTTTCGTGCTCCTTAGGGGCGGGGGTGGGACCGGGCCTGGAGACGGGGCACTAACGTGGTCTCTTTGTCTTCTCCCAGTGGGTGGGGAGCTGGGTCTCCCACTCTTTCTTCCTTGTTTGGCGTTGCTGGAGCTGTCATGGTGTCAGGTGCATCATGGCGACCAGGGTAACCGCAATGCAGATGACATTATGCTTAGCCAAAGGTCAGGTTTGGGTCAAAGATGGCAGCTAGAACGGGCAGGACCTGTTTGGGTTTGTCTCCCCTTGTTAAGACTAAAACAGGGAAGGGGCAGAAAAGAGCATGGAGCCACATCCTGGAGAGGTAGGGTACGTTCCCAGGCTACCTGTCCTGCCTCACATCTGTTCTAGAACTGTCCCGCTTCACATTTTCCACCCTTTCAAAACAAGTTACAACATTCTTCTCCAAACTCATTGTATAAAAGAGCCCAGTGGCCCTCGGATGATGGACGTGTCTTTTCCACCTTGCCCTGCCGCTGGTGGTTGGGACGGTATGCTCCAGAACCTGGTCCTTTTCTAGCTATCATTTGGCTCGATAAACCCTTTCTTTCAGAAGTGCTCTTAGACGCAAAGGTTTTTGTTTAACAGTAACTAAGGCTCTCTTACATTTCCAGAAAGATCTTTATTACTATTAATCTCGTAACCACAGCCTCAGGCAAAACAGATACAAGAAAGATCAGCCCTCCTAAGAGCCAAGGGTGGTTGACCTTACAGAGCAGGAATGAGAAAAGGGCAGTGAGGGCAGTGGCTAGAGGTGCAGGCCACCGAGGATTGGTCCCAGGGGCTCTCGTCCAGCAACGCCTGTCACTAGCTGTAACCTCCGGCTTCTCTTCCTGAGTCCTCATCTGAAAAATGAGATGAACCCTTACTGTATAGGATGGTTGTGAAGATTGTTTAAACAAACAAACAAAAAAGAGCCCAAATGGACTCCTTTTTACTAAGCCACTATCACCAAACCAAAACTTAATTAATAACTAACCTAATTGCAATGTTAGCCTCCTCCAGGAGTGGAATTTTAAACAAATCAGTCTGGAATTTCCTGATCAAGCTAGTGAGATAATCTGCCTGATAAGACTCCTAGTCTTCCTCCAAGGGAAGGTGTCCTGGCCTGAAATAATCCATGCCTTTTTCTTAGTCCACCCTCTTTCTGACTATAAAAACCTGTTTTGAACAACACATAGGTGCTTGGTAGGATGCTGCCTGCTGCATGAATCGCTTAATAAAGCCAATTAGATCTTCAAATTTCCTTGGTTGAATTTTGTTCCTTAACATTACTAGAGTTCTCATTAGTGTGATGTTGTGATTTATAATAAGAAATCTATTTGGGCTTTGACCAAATTCCTGGCATAGAGCTCTACAGATTACCCTAAGTGATAAGGGCAAAAGTAGAAGGAGTGTATTTCATAATTCATAAGAAACCACTTCGGATTTATGTTAATGAGTGACTTTTGCAAAGCTCCCCAGTCTGGGGGCTGGTTGCTAGGGGAACCAACCATGTGATTAGAGTGCTGGAACTTTTGGCCCCACCTCTGTGACTTCCAGGGGAGGGAGGGTCTAGAGGTTGAGCTAATCACCAATGGCCAATGATTTAATCAATCATGGCTACGTAATGAAACCCAATAAAAACTCTGAATGGGAAGGCTTGGGGAGTTTCCAGGTCACTGAAGGAAGTATTGAGTCGGAGGGGACAGAACTCTTGCACTTGGGATCCTTCCAGACGATGTACCTCTTTATCTGGCTGTTCCTTTGCTTCCTTTGTAAGTAACAGGTAACCATTAAGGATAGTGCTTTCTCGAGTTCTGAGTCATTCTAGAGCGTTATTTGATCTGAAGGGAGGTTACAGGAACCTCTGAATCTATACTCAGGCCGGGCAGAAGTCTGGGTAGCCTGAGGACCTAGGACTTGAGACAGGCATCTGTCTACAGGGGGCAGTCTCATGGGACTGAGCCCTTTAACCTTAGTTAGTGGGGCCTGCACGAACTCTGGGTAGTTAGTGTCAGAAATGAATCACTGGTTGATGTTGGAGAATCGGTGTTAGGACAAAAATACGTAAATTTGTTTTGGGTTTATGTGTTTGGAAGAGGAACAAGCATAAAGAATCTATGCAGTTTTAGGTTTGCCCACATTTAGCTGACATTATAAAAATAATTTAAGTTCAAAGTTTAGGATGCTTTCTTCTTTAAAACTAGTCTATGCATCATTTGACTCTGAAGAGTCCTGGAGAATAAAATCACGCTGAGCACCCTTACGCACCAGGCACTTTGTAGCGTTGTCAATCCACAAAGAAGCCGTACCACTTAGAGTTACTTCCTTATCAATCTCACCTTATTTTATTTTGACTCTGGTAAATGAAAACTGCAAAGAAACTCTCATTTGGGTCAGGAAACTCAGAAAGGCTTCTTTGGGGGAAATATGCATAGATTTTTACTTGTGGTCAAACAGTTGGAGACCAAGTGACTTCCTGAGAAATCAAACAGCAGTGAATATCCCGAGGTCCCATCATTCTCCCTGCCAATTTCTCCGTTCAGAGGAAGGTGCAGGTGTCAGGCTGTGGACCGTTCCAATGACTTTGCAACAGAAGAACTACAGCCTTGTCAGCCACTCTGTCATCTACACAGGCAAGTTTCGCTCTCGTCTGTGAGCTACAGTCAAACTTGCCGAGAGCCAGGCCATGTCTATGACTCACACCCAAGCTCGCCATATGCACCCATCATCCCACCCTTGGATACCTCCACCTGCAGCTGCTTCCAGCTCCCTGGCCTCCTCTGGCACTTAGCTTGAATAACACCCAAGCTAAGAGCACACAGAAATGAACTTCATCCTGACTCCTGAAATCAGTATTTCTACTTTGGGAGGATTTCGACCTTATAAAGGTGGATACCGGCTTGTCCCTGTGGTACGGCAACAGAAAAATGACTCCACCACTCAGTGGAGAATGACCATCAAAAAACGCCTTTGCAATGTGCCTTTACTGGAAGAAATACCATTAGTTCTCCTCGACTTTTGGATTCTTTTCTTTCAATGGGTTTCCCCTCACGGTAAAAGCAAAACATGAATTTTTTAAAACTGTCATACCTGATTCCTGTTCGGGTTGAAGAAGGGTACATTTTACGGGCGATCTATTTATTGTTCCCAGATTGAAAGGCTCAAAATAAACAGATATACAGTAGTTTGTGTTTGGAATTAGCTCGTTGATGACATAAGTGAAATTCCCAGAGATATCTGCATTGATTTTGGGTTTATGCTGTAAAAATAAGAAAGAAGATCAGTAAGACTTTGAGTAGAATTTCATTTAGAGGCAGGCCCTAACAGTATGTTTGAGGATTCATCTTCAAGTCTTAAATAGGAATAGAAATATCATCTATTTCTAGCAATAAGATAAGCTTGCAAAAATAAGATTATTTTATTTCATTAATGATATGTCTACTTTACATTCAGACAGTGCTTTCGTACATATTAACTCACTGGACTATCAAAACAGTGTGTGAAGTAGGCATTATTCCCACTCTCCAGACAAGGAAAACTGCAGCTCAGAGTGGTTAAGTAACTTCTCCAAGGCCACACAGCTTGCCTGTGGCAGAATTGAGGCTGATGTCTAGTTCCCTGTCTTCTCCCTTAAAACACTTTGCCTCTCCTCTCCCAGGTAGTTCTGTTCTGTTTTGGAATTAAAGCGATGATATGAAGGTTTGTTCATGAAAAATAACTTTGGTATAAAGCCTTACAGTTTTCAAAGTACATTCTTACTAGTTCTACAAATTAGGGTTTCTAGCAGTTCAAATATAGCCTTCTGTAATCATGTTTTTTTTTCTGCAAGTTTCTATTTGAAAGCATGGAGGATTATTTAAAAGCCAACCAACAAACCAAAAGCTCATGCATGGCAAATAAGCAATGAAGAAGAAAAAGAGGACAGAAGCACAACCTGTCATGGTGGGACAGTGTTTAACGGTGGCTGATGGTCCCATCTGGGTTCCACAACAGGTACTGCCATTGTGTGGCCTTGACTATGTCTGCAATGCCTGCTCCCTCCTACATGCCTCTGTGCCTCATACTCTGCCTCCGCTGCTGTGATCGGCCAGCCAAGGCCAACCCCATGCTCACGATATTCCATTCACTCTCATTTCCTGTAGGACGTTGTTCCAACATCCTTACTGGAACATTCCATTTGCATAAAAACATAGTGTAATTTCTATCTTAAAAAGCCCCTCCCTTGGCAGCGCTTCCTTGCCAGCTACCACTGTGTACCTCTCCTTCCCTTTATAGAAAAAACTTAGAGGACTTAGCTCTCTTCACTGTCTCCAATTTCTCTCTTCCTTCTCTTTCTTGAACCCACTCCCACCAGGTCTTTACCCCATCACTCCACCAAAATCAGTCTTATCAAGGTCACCTGGACTTCCATGTTCCTAAATCCAACACTCAATTCATAGTCCTCTTCTAGCTTGTCCCATTTATAGCATTTGACTCAGTAGATCACTCTCTCCTTCCGGAACTTTCTTCTCTCAGCTACCAGGAAATCCTTCTCACCTAGTCCTCTTTCTACCATGCTGGTTGTTCCTTCTCAGTCTCTTTGGCTGTTTCTTCCTCATTTGCTAGATCTCCACCTTTTGGAGTTCTCCAGGGCTCTGGCCTTGGACATCTCTTCTCTATGCATGACCACTCTCAGGTGATCTCATCTGGTCTCAAGACATTCAGTACAGACCCAGAAGCCAATGGCTTCCCAGGACATCTCTCTTGCTGGGAGTTTTCTGAACTCCAGGCTCAGTAATATTCAACTCCTGCTCAATACCCCTCCTGGGATGCCTACTAGGTACCTCAAATTTAACATGTCCAAAACTGAGCTACTGATACCCAACCATCCACCTCTCTGCCTATAATCTTCACCATTTTAATTAATGACAACTCTATCTATCCAGGTGCTCATGCTAAAAGTGTTGGAGTCCTGACTTCTCTCTTTCTTTACCACAATGCACATCTAATCCATCCAAAAGTATTGTTGGTGTCACTTGCAAAATAGATGCAGAATCTGACCACTTCTCATTACTACCAAGTGGTCTAAGCCACTACCATCTGTCACCTGGATAAACACCAGTAGTTTCTTTTTTTTCTTGATCTAACTTAAAGATTAACTTTTTTAATGAAGAAAATTGCTCATCAACTATAGCTTTCTGCTAACAGTGTTATCAATATCCTAATAAACATAGGTCTTTTATGTTAGAAATAATCTAAAACAGAGAGTTAGTAGCTCATGGGATGACTATAAATTAGATGTGACTGAAATATACTTAATGAAACTTGGTATAGTGTCTCCACTACATAAGTTTATTTTCTCCTATGTTATTTTTGCTCTCTTTTCCTAATCAAAGGATTAGGGTGTTGATTATAATCCGGGCATCGACAGTAAAGAAAAAATCATTATAATTGTATCACTTGCTACGTCCTATCAAGTAGTAGTTATCATCTCAATAGCCTCCTGATTTCCCAACTTCTAACTTGAGCCCATATGGTCTAATCTTAACATACAAGCCAGGATGCCCTATCAGAGCTATGGGTCCTCCAGTAGCTTCCATCACACTCCAAAGACTTGGACCCACAAAGCCCTACAAGATCCAGCCCTATTCCCTCCCTGACCTCACTCTCTTCTCTTCTCTTGTCTCAGTCATTCCATTCCAGCTCCCTGCTGCTTCTCAAACCCACTGGGACCACTCCAGCCCCAGGACCTCTGACTTCCTGTGCTCTCTGCCTGTAATGTGCCCTGCCCCTGATATCTGGTGGGCTGGCCTTACCTGCAAGGGTTTTATAATTGGCAAAGAACTATGCAAACATAAGCTATTTCAGCAAGGCCCCTCAGCAAAGCACAGTGTGTCCATTTCCACTCATTCCAGCATTCTAAGTGAACAAATCGGGAGAATAAATAATTCGAGATCTAGAACTGTGTGATACCAGGCTTACTCTGAGATTACTGACACTCGGGTAGGTCCTTCGGGGAATTAGGAGGGAATAGAATTGCTGGAAAGAGCCACTTCCCTTACAGTGCATGAGGGCGAGAGAGAGAGAGAGACAGATGCTTTTTATGTGCTGCTAAACCACTCCTTTCAAAAAAAATCTCACCCCGATGTGCTGAAATTTGCCTGTTCTCCCCGTCTACACCACATGCCTCTCTCTCTTCCATGTGCCACCTGATGGCGTGCGTGCTGCTTATTTTTTGAAAGACCGCACCGCTGGGCTAAGTCAACGTATTTCCACAATGAATGACCTATGGAGACTTCTGAAATTAAATCACGCTGACCCAGACTCTTCAGTTTTAACTGTTCAAATCATTACAAATGTCTTTTCTTTCCCTTCCCCCCACCCCCCAAGAAGAGTGTCCAGTGTATTGATTGCCAACTCAGAACTGTTTGGACCACCTACCTTCTTAACAATGTCCCCTGACTCCTCTTCGATGAAAAGTGACAAGTGAAACCATAATCCTTCCCAATACACTATCTTGGGCAGGACGGGTGGAAACTCCACTGTCACATTAATGCGGTCGGTAAAACCAGCAATCTCAAAATTTGGCGGTTCCAAAGGCACTGTTCAGAAAACAAAGTCAGAAACGAACCCCAATGTCAGTCAGCGATTGCTCCCATTGCCACAACACCACCCTACTTCCTTCTAGCTGTCTCCCTTTTAAGCTGCCCATGGTTCTAGCTGAGGCAGAGGCTGTATATTTTTATTGGTGAAAAACTGGGACAATAAAAGTGAAGCGATGTGCTTAATGTTCCCACAAGAAATGGAGGACAGATTTTTGGGATGGAAGTCGGTACTTTCCCAATTTTCAGGCTGTATTCTAAACACAGAAGTAAAAATGACTTATCTCCATAGTGCAATAATAATATATAACCATTGTAGAAATGTCAGAAAATATAGATAGGCAATTGTCTCTGCATGTGGTTAATCATCTTCGGTCCATGTTGTATGTGTGTAAACATATATAGACATATCTAAACTGAACTAGTTTGTACACACACACACACACCCCTAAACTAAAATTAAATCATTCTTATCCATACTTTTTTGCATAGTAAATATTTTCACTTATGTCATAAACATACTAATATATATTTATCTACATCAAGGGCTGACAAACTACGGCCTGTGGATTGAATTTTTCCATAGCCTGCAAGTTCAGAATGGTTTTTATTGTTGAAAGGGCTATAAACAAACGAAGAATATGTGACAGAGACCGTGTGTGGCCAACAAAGTCCGAAGTGTTTATTCTCTGGCCCTTTACAGAAAGTCAGGTGACCCGATTTTCCTCATAACTTTTCATGGCTAATTCTGTTGTGCTAAGCGGTTGTATCATGATTTACCTGATTCACCATTTCGAACGTTTAGACTGACTCTAATTTTTCTGAATGGAATCTGTATTCCTGGAGCAAAATCTCTGCCTGTGCCCATAATTTCTTTAGGACAAATTATTAAAGAGGAATTCTGGATTAGCACAGGCACGTGTTAAGGTTTTTAATACGTACTGCCAAATACCTTCCGAAAGACTATGCCAAAGTATACTCCCTACATTTCCGCTAAACCTGGGTATTTACAGGGTTTTTTGTTTTTGTTTTTACAAGAATGAGACTTTAAGCAGTTTTAAGTTAATATTTTTAATATTTGTCATTGTGAGTCTTAAAAAATGATATCCTATTACTTTAATATACTTTCTTTAACGGTCTGAACACCGTGATCTGTAAGTTGCGCTTTTCTTTCTTTTCTATGTGGATACACACAGATATGTCTATTTATACACACAATTCCAGTGGATCTCATAAGTATCTAATGGTTTGCTTCAGTGGGATTCAGCTGTCATTATCACTTTGCTAAGCACCTACATAGGATTGCAGACTTTAACAGGGAGCTGAAACCAAATCTTTCTCTTGGAAACCAGTTGCAAACTAGGACATTGAAAAAGTGATGGAGTCTGGTGGAGGGCCACCAGGGAGCTGACTCCAGTCACAGGGAAAGGGAAAAAGGCATATCCATTCTTGGGCTCCAGTCTCCTCTTGAGTCTCGACCCCGGACGCACACACGCCTGGGCATTCACACATAAAAGAGCTACTGAGCTATGATCTGGAGGAGGGGTTCCAGTATTAATGACAACTGGCCCAGAGAGTTGTCACAGCTCAGATAATAGGCCATGTGAACCCTGCTCCCCACATCCTGTCAGGTTGTAAAACAAACCGATAAGTAGTAGCTACTACTGCCTGGATGTTGGCCTTCTACAGGTATTGATAATCATCAGCAAAATGCAGATGATCATCTCTGAGGCTCAGAGAAGCAAAGCAGCTACTCCACGGTCACGGAGGTAAGGAGTCACAGGGCCAGGAGGCGGTCCTAGCCCGAAATCTAAAATACCTTTGCAGACCTGCCTATTACATGGCAGAGAAAATAATGATGATCTTGATGACAACGGTGAAGATGATAAAGAGAGGTCAACTCACTATCCATTAACGGGAATAAGCTGCCCTCACAATCGACCAGCGTCCTGTTCCCTCGGAGTCCGACTACTCTGGGGGTGTACGTCTCAGACATATTCACCCACGCATCTGTCAGGTCACAGAATGATCTCGTGATATTTGTACAGTTCTTAACATTAATGATATCTTCTGGTTCACTTCGAAAGGAAAAGACATGGTAAAAGGAAAACTTCAGCATTTATGTGATGAGAATCCATGAACTCCATACCCTACTTCCTCATTCCTTTGTGATCCTGCTCAAACGTCACTGCATCAAGTCATCTGGCCTGAACATATCATTTAAAATGGAACACCTCACCCCGCCCTGCCCACCCCCATCCCCATTCCCCTTAGCTATCTATTTTTATTCATACCATTAACCACCACCTGCCATATTTTATCTTTATTTGTTTATTGATGTCTGTGCCTACTTTTGGAATGTCTGCACCAACAGGGCTGGACACTGGTTCATGGTTGGACCACCTGGCATATAACAGGTGCTCAGTAAATATTTGCTGGATGAATGAATGAGCAAACCTTGGGCTTTCATGGTAGTGGCCCCAGATGTCCTTGCTTCTGAAGGATAATCCTGAGTGCCCTCCCTGAGACCCCCTACTCTGGCTAAAGACCACCTGGCCCGGTCCTAAGTCAGCCTGTGCTACATAGGAATGATGTAGACACCTTATCTCTTGAGCTTCAGAAAGGTAGATGGGCTATACTTGTGACTGCCTGCTGCAGAGAGAAATTTAAGACTTTAGTGGGCAATAAGGAGAAACTTGCCAAAGGCCTTCTTTACCAGGTCAGTCAACAATAGTAATGGCTAAAGCTAAATAAACAACAAACAAAAGGACACTCTGAGGAGCAACTGAAAAAAGGGTAATGACTTATGAGGGTGATTGTTCCACATAGGAAGAAGAGAGCCAAAGAAGGTTCCATCCATTATGTCATTAATCCTTAGAGCAATCCCTAAGTAGAAGGAATAGCTCAGAGAGACTGATCTCTGTGCCCAGGGTCACAGCTGGTTAGAGATCAAGCCAGACTTTGAATCTGAGCCTCTCCTAGTGTGGGCCAGGCAGCTTTTTGATGTGCCCCGTGCCTCTCTGAGTAAAGAGAAGTGACCATAAACCATCAATAAGGTCACCAGATCTTTGGACTCCTATCCTCAGAAAACATACCAATTTCAAACATTCACACTTACTGAATTTGAGAAATAATTGTGAAAATGATACACAATAATTATTTTGCTTCTGAGGCTTCGACTTATAGGAACTGGTTTTGGTTATAAATATGAGCTTTGTCAAAAATAGCTTTGGATTGTCATTCGATTTAACTAAAAATGGATTTGTGTTTGGTCTTTGAGTTTTTAAAGCTCTGAATAAAAAACAGAGTACGGGGAGCTCTGTCACTAGTAAACTCACCTCTTCCCTACTCCCACATAACAGAAAGACAATATATGTAGCAAGAGAAAAATGAAATGTCAAACTAACCTCATGATTGCATACTGTAATGTATAGTGAGTTGGTACAAGAGAATGGTCTTTTAATTTCCATGATAAAATTGGCCGGAAATTTCTTAATGTTATCTCGAAAATGCAAGGCTCATCTGAAATATCTAAAGGGAATAGGAGGAAGGAAAAAAAAAAAAGGAAACATTGAAATGTGCAAACCAAGGCTGTATCTTGGCCACTGTCTAGACTATCCCTTGTGATCTGGAGCCCACCCCTCAAGCAAAGAAGTTCTCTGCAGAGCCCAAGGTTCTTGGCTACACAGGTAGGAAACAGTTTTCTCAAACATGAGAAATAAACTAATACAACTAATTAATGAGAAATACAATATCGGGGCAGGCCAGCTTAGGAAACAAGAAGTTAGCACGGTGTAAACAAAACTTGAGCTCACTCAATTATCATTGACTCTCAGTAGCTCACTGGATCGAAATAATCCAGGTCACCCCGGGCCACCCCGTTCTTTCAACTCGACTCCCAACTCCTCCTGCAGTCCCTCCCTAAGCCGCTCAGCTCACTGCAAGCCTTTCCCCTGTGAATTCCGCCCTGAACTCATTCCCTATCCCAGAGGGGCTGGGAGAGAATAATGTGTGTTCAGACGTGTTTGAACATTTAATCCCAACAACAATGCTGAAGTAGGTGCTATTAATAGACCCATTCTATGGACTGTGAAATTGAGACACTGAATTATGCAATGTTAGGCAGCTGCCAAGTGACAGCAGCAAATGAGCCTCTAAAGAAAGCTATGCTTGTCAAATCCTGCCTTATATAGTTACAAGTTTTTAAGATCATCTAAGTATCCTGTGGTTAGGACCTGGGCCTTTGATTCTTGGTTCTCGACTCTTTCTCCAGTGCTCATCATAAGGCTGAACACATATTTAATGCATAGTGAAGTTTTGTGGACAGATTTATCTATGTGCGCAAGAAGCTTGGTTAAAAAAATTATTTTCCTTTACCTGGTACCAGGTAGTGGATAACAGTTGGAAGGGTGAAAAGTAAAGGGAAATTATTTTCGGATCATTTTTTTGTTTGGCATAATCTGTGTCTCTTCATTCTTCTATTAAGGGTTTTAAATTGAATATTCTTTTGAGGCATTTTAAAATTATGACTAGTGTTAATTTCATTAGTTTTGTGAGGCAAATGCGAAAACCAGAATTGGCTAATTTTGGCTCCTTTTACAAAGAAAGTATTTGAGAAAAAGGGTTCAAACAAAATGGGCAATGGATCTGGGATCAGAAACCAAATTTCTCACATTTTAGACTTCTCAACAGTCACCCCCAACACTCTGACCCTTATACAAAATTTAGTGAAGCTAAGAAAATCTCTTACCAGGCAAAGCTTGCAAAGTACCAAACACGAGGCCAATGTACACTAGGTGGAAGAAAAACACATTAGACAACGATGTTTTTTCCAGGCTCGATTTATAACTGTTGCTCCGCATCTGGTATTCTTTTACATACATGTACTAATATTGGATCGAGACTTTCTTGTGCTAAAAAAAACGGCTGGAGTCAATGTTCTTAGAGAGTTGACATTGGTATTGGCGGCAGTGGTCCAGGGATATCGCCCTGAGTGAATCCAAAATAAGATCTGTTCGGGAGCTGACACAAATAACAAGGGTTGGCTGGTGGAGGGAATGTCCTGAGAAGCAGTTACCTGTCTGGAAAAATTCTCAGAATATGAATAGGCATGATGCTAATTAATAAACTCGAAAGATATTTATCAAGCGTGGTGGAGGAAGAAAGGTGTTGGTGATGGGAATTGGGCTTCTCATTTGTTTTCTGGATGTCACCATGAGTTGTGGGAGAAGGTTAGTGGCAGTTTTCAGAGGTGGAGGCCAAGGATGTTATTTATACACTCCAATGTCCCATTCAGAGGTCTCTTACTCATACACTATGGAACAGATGATGCCATGATACTGATATAGAATCAACAGAAAGGTATAGAAAAGGCACAAATAGGACCATAGGAAAAAAAATCTATAAAATCGATAAAAATAAATGAAGTGTGAAAATCAAAGTTCAGGGATGACTTTTCAGTCTGGTGACACTGATAAAAAATATGAGGTCTGGCCTCTTTCTAAATATAGTAGAGTGATAAATTCCACCTTGGATTAGAATGAGGGTATTAAGAGAAATTAGTCTTCAAATTACATACGAGGCTATTCCCCATCATTCTTGAGCCTTAAGTCATTCGTGTTCCTTTGTTTTTCCCAAATTAACAGTAGGGCAAAAACCCATATTGAATCCAAACCATCAGCACAGGCTTTTCTATCTGTGTTCCATCTGGCTCTTGATGGAAGAGCCATCAATTTGCTACTCCCTAAGAGGGCTCTTGGTCATGGCTCCCCAGGCTCTGCTCCTATAAGAGCTATGATAAAAAGTAACACTTACCCATGAGATACAAATTAAGTGGTCTAATCAAAGAGGGATTCTGGCTCAAAAGCATCTTTGTTATTTTATAAGTCCTTTCTTGACAGTCATATCTGAAAAGAAACCAATAGTAGGTGATCAAAATTCTGAAGTGTCTAATTAAGTTGAAAGATAAGAATGGATAAAAACAAGACAATGAAGACTAGCAGGAAGTTCCTGCTTCCAGGTTTTCCGTGCCCTCCTGGGAGCTGGACCATTTACTGTCACGTACGTGAGCAGCCTGATCTCAGCTTCTGGGACCCATTCCCTACCTGGTTGGGAAGAAATTTTAAATTTAACTCTTGAACAGGTAACATGGTCATCTTGTTCCAAAATTGTAAACATACAAAAAAGTAAATAGTGAAGAATCGTGCTTCCTTTAGAAATGTTTGTTTGTTTGTTTGTTTTATTTTTGGTGAGTCCTTCAGAATATCTTTATGCATAAACAAAAATGAATGTATATTATTTTCTCTCTGCTTTTTCCACTTAAAAATATATCCAGGGGAGGGAGGGAGCAAATGGGGAGATTGTTTTATGAACTATATAGATGTCTAACCAATGTACTATATAGTTGAAACTAATGAAAATAAATACATAAATAATATATATATTTGGAAAAACTTTCTACATTCACATCAAAGAGAATTTCTTTGTTTTTTTTTTGTTTTTTCTTAAATAGTTGCAATGTCTATCCTATGGACATCCATCATTTATATTATCAGTCAGTGATGGCCATTTGATTTGCTCCCAATCTTTTCTTCAATGAATTATCTTAGACACGCATAATTCTGCACTTGGACAAGTCTAAATGAAGGGAAACATTCCAGAAATAGGACTGCTAGGCCAAAGGGCATATCGGTCAGGGTGCCAGCAGAAAACAGCACATTCAAGCAGGACACTTTGATAAAAACTTTAATCAAATCTGCGAGGACGTAGGCAAACCATAAGGAAGTGTAGTACCTGGAGTTACCAACAGTAGGGGCTGTTACCACCCTGGGCTTGATGCACGAAGAGAAGGTGCCCAGACTGAATTTTGAAAGGAGGGACTCCTGTGTGAGCAGCTATGACCTAAGCCAGACACAGCCAGCCCAAGGTGACTCTGCACGGTGGGGGCTGAGGGATTAATAAATTACCCATCACTGTCTTTCCCCCCTTCTTTTGGGGCTCCATGTTGGGTGAAATCAACCAGAAGCCAGAAAACAAAGATGCTGGTGGCTTTAGCTATAGAAGACAGGAATCCCAGAGCAAAGAAAAGGGTGGGGAAGGAGGAGGCTGGGGTGCAGTGGCAGACAGGAGACTGCACACGAAGGAGCTCCTAATTTGTAATTTCAATAGAAAGGCCACAGCCACATCCTTGCAGCTGTATCAATTCACACGACCGACCGACCGCCTGCAGTGTGTGAGAGCTTTCTGTCTCCCCACAGTTGTCTTCACAGAGGTTTGGATTTTTAAGAATCAACATACATACATAAAAAATTGCTTTCAGACTAATAGTCATTTGTATTTCTCTTATTCTGATGAGATTGAGCATCTTTTTCTATCTGTAAGAGCTATTTGTATTTCCCTTCTTGTTAACTGTCTGTATCTTTGCTGGTTTTTCTACTGAGTTGCTGCTTTTTCTTCTTATTGGTTTGCAGAAGCTTTTAGTGTAGAAAGGAAATTGGCCCTTTGTGGTATGTCACTTTTTCCCTCCCTTGTCACTTGCCTTTTGATCTGCTTGTGCTTTTTTTTTTTTTTTTTTTTTTTTTTAACCATACAGTAGTTTCTAAGTTTTGTTTTCAGGTTTAAAGTTATTTTCTTTCTTAGCATCTACATTTTGTGTCAGTTAGAAAGCCTTCCTCACTCTAAGGTGAGAAATTCTTTAAGAATTTTAAGGAGCCATCCAGTCACTATTGTTCCTTCTCTGCACAGAGCTTTGTCTCCATCCAAGCAACGGGCTCTATAGATCCTGAGTATTCTTCTGTCCCCAAACAATAAGGAAGTATCAAGCCCAAGTCGAAAATGACCACAAAATAGCAGACTTGACTGAGTTCAAGGTAAAGACGAATTTAAAAGTTCTCTTTTTAAAAAATATTTTTTATTTTTCAATTACAGTTGGCATACAATATTATATTAGTTTCAAGTGTACAACATAATGATTAGACATCTATATATCTCACGAAGTGATCACCCTGATAAATCTAGTATTCATCTGATACCATTCAGTTATTACAATATTACTGACTATATTCCTTATGTTATCCTTTATATCTCCATGACTTTTTGTAACTGCCATTTTGTACTTCTTAATCCATCCCCCCCCCTTTTTTTTTTTATCTATTTCCCCAATCCTCCTCCCATCTGCTAACCCTCAAAATGTTCTCTGTCTCTATGAGTTGGTTTCTGTTTTGTTGTTGTTGATTTTGTTCTTTGGATTTCACATGTATATGAAATCATATGGTATTTATCTTTCTCTGACTTACTCCTCTCAACTCAGCACAATACCCTCTAGGTCCATCATGAAGTATTTTTTTTCCATCCCTTTACTTTCAGTCTCTAAAGTGTCTTTTAATCTTAAAAGTGATTCTCTTGCAGGCAGCCTATGTAAGGGTCTTGTTTTCTTATCCATTCCGCCAGCCTGTCTTTTGATTATTTAATTCTTTTTCATTTGAAGTACTCGTTGATAGACATGTAGCTATTGCCATTCTTTATTCATATTTTTGATACATATTTTTTTCTCCTTCTTAAAGAAGTCCTTCCAACATTCCCTGTATACTGGTGGTGGTGGTGAACTCCTAACTTTTTCTTGTCTGGGAAGGTTTTTATTTGTCCTTTGATTCTAAATGATAGCTTTGCTGGGTAGAGTAATCTATCTTGGTTGTCGGTCCTGGGTTTTCATCACTTTGAAAATTTTGTGCCAAGCCCTTCTGGCCTTGCAAAGTTTCTGTTGAGAAATCGGCTGACAGTCTAATGTGAGCTCCCTTGTAGGTTTTTCTCTTGCTGCTTTTAAGAATCTTTGTCTTTAATTTGACTATCACGGTTATCACAGGGCCTGCTCAGAATATTCCAGTAGAGAAATCCAAGAGATTCCAAGTCATAACTGCCATTCCTGCTGCAGACCCCACCACCCATGAGCTATCCAGGTGCCTCCACCTACAACTTACCCCATAACACTGTACCCATTTAGAACACCCACGGAGCTGTCTTTGGACTATGCAGTCATTTCAGCAGAGGGCTTACATCGTTGTGGACATTTCTTAGATGCTGGGTGCACCTAGATTTTAGAATGCCACACTGGGGGTGACTCCCTTATACTTGAACATCTGCCCTGTGGCCTCTGGTCCCTCTTTTTTTTTCTAATGGCAGTATATCTTTTCTGATGGCAATGCATCTATAGAACGCTTGGTCCCTTTAGCAGCAGAGAAACACACACACACACACACATACACACACATGCACGCACACACACAACTACACAATTACTCTCCTTCTCTGGGTCAATGGATATTCCTCCCCTTCTTTGCTCCTGATGACTCACACTCCAGATGTCTGGTAACTAACTAGAGTCTTGCTTTCTGGGAAAATCTAAGTGTTCATCTTGGTTTCCTGCCCGGCATTGTTAATAAAGCTCCTTAAAACTCTCCCTGACTACAAACAGATCAGCCTTCTTAAAGCCTAGCTCTGTTACTGTTATTTCCGTGGCCAGGGCCAGCTTTAGTCCCCTGGGCCCTGCATGCAGAAGAGTCCCACACTTGGTTTACTGCTCTCCTGTGGCTGTTTTGAAATTCTTAACAACTTTATCCTTGCCCTGGTCTTTTGTTAGTGAAGTCTGATGGGACAACGGAACAGGTGCTGGGCTTGGAGCCTCATAACACACTTGGTCTCACTACCCCCTCCTTTGCAGGGTGAGGGACCCAGGCCTGGCCTGGATCCTCTCTACACTCGTGACTGCTGATGTCCTTCATGTGGGGTGACAGCTGGATTACACTGTTGGAGAGTCCCATGTTGCACTGATGCCTGCCAAGAGTGTGTGCAGGGAGGGTGGGGGACATCAAGGGTGGAAGCCGTCCCTGCCCTGGGCTGTCAGTGCCCTGCTTCGCCCAGGAGGCAGCTAGTCTGTTGGGAGTGGGCATCTAGGTCAGTCCTGGTCCAGGTACCTAGCACGTCCAGGAGCAGAGGTTTAAAGACCCTTGGATGTTGCATGCTGTGGCTTGGGATGGCAGGTCCTTGGGAAGGAGAGACTTGACTTTCTCAGAGCCCACCACAGGCTGGGGTGTCAGGTGGCTAGCAGAAGGTGGGTCTCGGCTTCCTTCAGGCCCAACTGCATGTGTGCCCAGAATCATCATGCAAGGTTCCCTGGGTATCTGTGGGAGCTGCCTTGGCCCTGAGTTTCTCTGTGCATGAGCAAGTGCTCCTTGGGCTGGCTGTGTGCCTGGGGAGACCCCCTCTTCCTCCTTGCTACCTTCCTGAGCCTGGCTTCACTTTATTTCTTCTGGCTGGTTGGAGGCACCTTCCGAAGATGAACTATAAAATGTCAACTGTGTAATTTGGTGATTCCTCATACAAACTAATCGCTCTTATATTTGCAGTTAGTTCTGGCTTTGCACAATATAAAGTAGACTAGTAAAATTCACACTGGTAATTTAAAATTTTATTTTTGCTCAGAATGACATTAAATAGCAAATTTAAAAATGCAAGTTGAGACAAAGACTGTGGAAGAAAAAGCTTTGTATTATAGTACCTTTAGTGGTACTTTTACCTGGACATTTCCTTTTGGCCTACAGATCATGTATTTCAATAAAATTTTTTATTCTATTTCCAGTGGCATTTTGTATCCCATTTGTTGGTTTCTCTACATCAGGGATCCCAATTAACCCTAATGCTTGATCGTGCTTTGTCTTCCACATCAGATCCTTTCCAACCGACTTAATCTTTGTCTCTTCATCTGCATTCATTGGGCTTAAATCAAACCTTTCACCTATTAAACTATATTTATTTTCAGTTGTATTTATTCTGTACTTTTAGCATTTCTTCTGTAATTATGTTTCTACAGTCTTCAATTTATTCCTTTTAAGTCTGCGATTTCCCTTTTCATCTCAATTTTCAAATTATTTCCCTTTTAATCTCCGAGTTTATTTTATTGAATTCATATTTTTATCAAGCTGTTGCAGGTCTAAACCTAGTGTAAGAAATTTCATTCTGTTCCAAGAGTAAGGTTTTCTTTTTAGTAAGACTCTTTACGTTGTTCTCCCCCTCCCATCATTTCTGTTCACTTTGCACTTGTATTTGAATGGCTTTGTCACCTGTTACTGTGATACAGCAGAATAAAATTGTGACCTCTTTTTACAACAGTACTTGATTCCAGTTTAGTCTGTAAAGATGGGCCATGTCTCTAGCTCAAAGGATTGGTGCTGGGGTCGGGGAACTTGGTCAAGGGAGGGTACCATTTGTCAGGGTACCTGGGCCCTACTTCCTCCCAGAAGACTTGAAGTGCCTTGTTTACTGCCCCTCGTGGATAGGTGAAGTAGTCAGCCACTGGCCTCTGAGTGGTTTTCCTGATTTTTGTGTGACTTTCCCCATTTCACAGGCCTCTGCCCAGCACCAACAGCCCGCTGCTCCTTTGTCAGAAAAGGAAAAGTATGCTAAGACTCAGTTTCTTCTTTCCTGCTCATTGGGGAGCATTTTCAAGATTTTCGTGGACTCACTGGTATAGTTTCTGGTGGTTGGGCGCACTCGGATTGTAAATATATTTTTAAAACCTCAGAATCAAAACAACAACAACAACAGCAATGCTTAAGAATAACTCTCCCATGTACCAGTTTGTAAAACCCTGGCTTGCAGGGCAACTAAGTGTACTCATTTTCCTGCTGGCTCTGGAAAAAATTTTTAGTGGCTCTGAACTAACCCCATCCCACATCTCTTTTTTTTTTTTCTCTCGTTTTCTCTTCTCTCCAGTTCTCATTACCCATATTCAGCAAACATGTTCTCCCATCTAATTATTGTTCTTTTATCCTTCCTGAATTGCAGACAGCCAGTTTCATTTTTTCGAAAGAAAAGTTTTCAAGAAAAAGCAGTATCGAGCTCTGCTCTTGGTCAGACTGTATTTTACAAATTATAAGATGCATATTTCCTTCCGGTATTTGAATATTTCTGAAGTCAGAATGCTTCCTACGGTGACATGACATAGTGTAACTGACACTGTTTTTTCTTACTTGGTGACATAAAATTAATGTGCATCTTATACTCGATAGCATTTTAGTTTTGGTAAAATATAATGGCTGAGAGTCAAAGAATAAATATGCTGTTAATAGTTTGAAAGTCTATAAATATAATAGTGTGTGCAGGTGGGAGGGATGGAAAATATATGTTAATAAGTTTCATTTCTAAGACACTGTCTTTCACTTCTAAGACAGTACTTCTGGGGCTACAGTTCTCCTAATTTTTTTTTTTTAAGAAAAATTACCATTTGTCAAATTATAGGAACTAAAATTCGGACAGATTAACTTTTAAATAAATACATGAGAAACTTTAGAGGAAATATAGCAATAAAAGAGCTACACAAATTTTTGATAATCTAAAATTGAAAAAGTTTGTGAACTACAGAACCTAAAGGTTCAAGTCATTTCCTGCAACAGGTCACATCTTAGCAGGCATATCCATATCGCTAGGAAAGTTTACCAGATGTTTTCTTTAGATTTTCGTAAGGCCTAGCTCGCGTCCCTTTCCACAGATGTGCGTGGCGTGGGGTGGCGGGAGAAGATTCGGGGCGAGGGGGGAACCTAGAGATCTCATCAGGGGGGAAGCTGACCGCCTGCGTGGCGGGACACACGGGTAGGGGTGTGGGCACCTGCCTCTGCTCATCCCACCTCGGCCTGCTCAGATCTGACCCTTGGGCATGTCATTTTAGTTTCTAAAACCTCTTGCCAAACAAAAACAAAGAAATATTAAAAGAAAAAAGAGAGAGAGAGAGAGAGAGAGAGGGTTTCTCAGTAAAGCCATCGCTAGACACATAAGTTGTTTGATGGATAGAACTCGCAACTGGGTTTAACTGGGTTTAACGGGTTGATCTGCTCGGAGTTGAAGCGCAAGCTTCCATTCGCACCCAGTTCCTCATTCCCTCCCGACCCCGGAGGTGGGGTTCGCTCATCTTGTCTCCTCGACGATGTCCCCTTGCCCCCTTTAGCTTCCGAGCGATGGATGTGGAAGGACGTAGGTACACTCCAGCCCCGGGTGCCCCTCTGTGACCCTCTCCCGCACGGGCACAGGGGAAAGTTAATTCTGGGAGCTCTCCTGGAGGACGGGCTGAAGACCCCCAACCAGAAGCCCGAGCTGGTAACCCCACTTTTGCAAGGCGGAGGGGATCTTGAGGAATCCGGCCCTCAAACTTCACAACCTGGGTTCGCATCCAGCAGCGGCACGTGCCCGGGTGTCCCGGGAATCCGTGCTGGGGAGTGAGGGGGAGGGGCGGATGCGCAGGGCTGGGTGCAAAGAAAGGGGCTCCCAGCTGGGACGAAGAATGGAGGAAGGCAGGGCCGAGGGCGGCGCGGCTGCGGGGACAGCCCTTGAGCGACCTGCACGCTGCCAGCGCCCCCAGCGCCCGGAGGGAGGCGGGAAGGAGGGATCCCGCGGCAGGCACCGGGGCCTGGCGCCGGATTCCGGGAAGTGGCCGCGGGCACGCGCGTCCGCCTGGGAGTCAGCCGCATTAGCGATCCGCGCCATCCACCCCCCCGGGTCCCCGCCATGCACCCCCTTCCCCCGTTACCTTGGCGGTTTCGCGTCGCCGCTCCGCGCCCGCGAGCCGACCCCCGCGCTGCCCTTCGGTGCCAGGGATGGAGAAAGCGGGCCGAGCCGCCAGGCGGCGGCCTGTAGACTCCGCCTGAGGGCTGGCTCGGCTCGACTCGCACAATTTCCTCCCGGATAGGTGGGGAAAGTATCCAGCGCCCCCAGCGCAAGCCTTCTGCAAGGCTGTGGGAGCTCAGGCGCCGACCTGGGCTGCCGGGGGGCGGGCCGGGGGCGGGCCGGGGGCGGACAGGGGGCGGGCATATCAGATGAAGTAACTCACTGACGTTTCCGAAGTCGGCCCCTTAGCAACCCTCATCCCCACCCCCCCACACAATAAAAAGTGTTGAATGAATGAATGAATGAATGGATCATTCCCTGCCCCCCCCCCCACTTACTGGTTATATAAACTGCTCCGATCATAATTTTCCAATCAATGAAACAGGAATAAAAAGAGCTACCATTGAGTTGTAAAGGCTTGATTTAGTTTCAAGCTCAAACAGGCCTTTGTAAATATGGTAGATATTGGTTCCAACGAAAAATCAACAACCCTTCTGAGATCCATCAGTGAACTGAAGTCACAGGGCAAATTGCAGCCCCGAAAACTGGAGAGACAGGCAAATACAGAGCATCAGTGGACAAGGAACAGAAGTCTCTGAAACCACAGGTAATTGCTGGAGGCTGAGCATGAACTTGAGAGATAAAAACTCATAGAGATCCAGTTTTAGCGGGGTCCTCCTGGAGTGGCTGAAAAAGTGACTCTTCCTGGAAATTACTGTTTGACCATTGCTACTGTTTGACCATTGCTACCGTTTGACTGTAGGAACATAACATTCTAAACAAGCTTTCTGCTTCTGTGCTCCCGCTTGTACACCTGACCTGTGAGTTGAAAGGTAGTGAATAGAAGAAAAATAGACCTTTGTGTTTAGACAGAATGAAGATTAGGATTTTGGGCTTAAAAATCCTGTACCTCTACATTTCGGGGCTGCTTAATTTGGGGTCTACGTACCCCTGGCAGACCCAGCTGGCTGAATAAAGAGCATGATTCCTATAACTCACTGAGTTCTGGTGGTCCGTGTGTCTTTCAGGGGCTGGCAGCTACAACACTCCCATATTCTTGAGCTTCACCCCATGTTCTCCATCAGGGAAAGAAAACTCTCCTGTTTGCCCAAGGGAAGGGGAAAAGTAACCTTTGTGAAATATACCCAGACTGTTTTGCCTCCCAGAGGAATTATTCTACCAGAGCCAAATCTGATTTGGCTCGAGGGCAATTATCAACTCCACCCGTCTAGCCTTTCAGTCTATTATTAAAGGAGGGAAGGGTGAAAGTGTGTGTGTGGTGGGAGGGGGGCTAAGAAACTCTTCTGAAGGTCACAGCTCAGAGTCTCAGGCCCATTAAAATGAAAAGCAAACCTCGAAATTTAATCATAATGTTATAGAATGTTTCCCCTCCATAATACTGTTAAGCACATCCTCAGGACTCCAGCATAACAGCAGAGGATTATAATTGTATTTAAGAGGGAGTTTCTAGAAAAATGCGAAGACAATAAAGTAGAGAAAAATGACAACACTATATAAAATCAAATCCGAGGCCTACAGGCATAGCAAATGTTAAATGAAGCCTATTTATCTTAGCTGGATAAATATCATACTTCATACATCATGTCTGGCTTTCAACAAAAAGTACAAGGCATGCTAAAAGGTAGGAAAACACACAATCTGAAGAAATGAAACAAGCTTGAGAACAGGACTAAGATGTGGCAGAAAATTTGGAGTCATCCGAGTAGGAATTTGAAATCACTGTGATTAATATGGTAAGGTCCTGTATCCTCCGTTCCTGATACAGAGCTCCTAAATCCTTTGTAATGTCCTGAGTAATAGGGGGTGACGGGAGCATCATTTATTCCAAAGAGGTGCCACTTGGTAGGCTCCTAGATAGCTTCAGTATTGGGACAGGTCACCAGACAGACTAAGTCTTGTAATGAGTAAAGTCTGGAATTTTCACCCCCCCACCCCACCCTGCCCCAGCCTCTGAGAAAAAAACGGCTGGAGATTGAGTAAATAATCAACCATGCCTACACGATGAATCTTCCCATAGAAATCTTCAAATTTTTGAAAAGCTTCTGGGTTGGCGAGCACATCAAAGTACTGGGAGGGTGACCCACTTAGAGAGTACATGGAAGTTCTATGCCTCCTGCCCCCACCCCCACTTTGCCCTATGCATCTGTGGTCAAAAAAAGTAATCTCACAGGTAATTCGATTATAAATTCCTAACTGGATAGATCATGGTAGGTAGTCATGCCCTGGGCATAAAATGTTTAGCTTTGCCTTAAGAAAGCTCAGTCCATTATTCTTGTGCATCTAGGTTAACACACCTTTGAAATAAGCATAACCACCCTTGAGAGAGCACCTAGTCTTATTAATTATCCTGTAATCCAGTCTCTGCTTTCTCCCACCTTCATATAATCTTCCTTAATTCTTCCCTTAATTTCAAATGCATAAAAGAAGCTGCAAACTGTCATTCCAAACTTTTTTCTGTCTGTTGAGATCTTGCTTCCAGACGTATCCTCTGTTCAACTCAAATAAATTTTAATACAAGTTCTCTACAGGTTTGGATGTTCTTATATTTACACATCCTTCCCATTTGGCCATTCATGAGTTATATCCTTTATAATAATCCAGTGATAATAAGTAAAGTGCTTTCCTGAGTCTGTGAGTCTCTAACAAATAGTCAAACCTGAAGGGGAGGTCTTGGGGACCCCTGACTTTGTAGACAAGTTGAAGAGAGGTATGGGTAACCTGGAGACCCAACACTTGAGATTGAGCGTCTGAAGTGGGGGTAGTCTCATGGGACAAAACGCTTAAATCTGTGAAGTCTGACACTAATTAGTGTCAGAATTGAATTGAATTCTAAGACATCAAGTTGATTAGAGAATTGGCTGGTGATAGGAGGGAAAATAACTTCTCAGATCTAATGGAAAAGTGGATAAGAAAAAGCGGATGAGTAATGTGGGCAGAGAGATGAAAATTCTAAGAAAGAATCAAAGGGAAATACTGGAAATATAATAATAATAATAATAATAATAATAATAATAATAATAAAATTGTAACAGAAATGAAGACTACTTTTGATGGGTTCATTAGTAGACTGGACACAGCCAAGGAAAGAATCAGTGAGCATGAAGGTATGTCAGTATAAAATTCTCAAACTAAAAAACAAAGGGAAAAAAATGAAGGAAAAAAAGACAGAATATTCAAGAACTCTGAGACAATTAAAAAAGGTATGACATATACATAATAGGAATATTAGGAGAAAGAGAGGAACAGGAGAAATATTTGATGTAACAATTGCTCAGAATTTTCTAAAATTAATGAGAGCCACCAAACCATGGATCCAGGAAGCTCAGAGAATAGTAGGAAGAATAAATACCAAAAAACCTATATTTTTGCATTTCATATTCAAACTACAGAAAACCAAAGACAAAAAAACCTTGAAAGAATCCAGAAGAACACCAATAAGAAATATCAGAAAGACAAATTAAGCAAATAATTCCATTTACAATTACATCAAAATATACCTAGAATTAAAGGTTACAAGGAGGTAAAAGACTTGTACTTGGAAAACTATAAGACTTCGATGAAAGAAATTCAAGAAGATACAAATAAAGGAAGAATATACCATAATCATGGATAGGATGAAATAACATTATTAAAAAGTCCATACTACTCAAAAGAATGCACAGATTCAATGCAACCCCTATCAAAATATCAATGGCGTTTTTCACAGAATTAGAATGAATAATCCTAAAGTTTATATGGAACCACAAAAGACCCAAGTAGTCAAAGCAATATTGAGAAAGAAGAAAAAATAGAAGGTATCATGCTACCTGATATCAAATTATACTACAAGGCTATAGTAATCAAAACAGTGTGATACTGGAATAAAAACAGGCACAAAGATGAATGGAACAGAATAGAGAGCCCAGAAATAAACCCAGAGCTATGTGGTCAATTAATCTATGACAAGGAGTCAAGAATATACAATGGGGCAAAGACAGTTTCTTCAAAAAATAGTGTTGGGAAAACTGGACAAATAAATGGGAAAAAATGAAACTAGACCACTTTCTTATACCATATATAAGAATAAATTCAAAATCCATTGGAGACATTAATCTAAGACCCCAAACCATAAAGTTCCTGGAAGAAAACATAGGCAGTAAACTCTCTGATGTTGCTCTTAGTAATATTTTTTGGGCATGTCTCCTCAGGCAAGGGAAACGAAAGAAAAAATAAACAAATGGGACTACATCAAACCAAAAGTTTTGGCACAACAGAGGAAATCATCAACAAAATGAAAAGACAACCGACTAAATGGGAAAGATATTCGCCGATGATGCATCTGATAAAGGATCAATAGCCAAAATATGTAAAGAATTCATACAACTTAACAGACACACACACACACACACACACACACACACACACACACACACACCCCAATTTGCTTTAAAAATGGGCAGAGGACCTGAATAGACATTTCTCCAAAGAGGAGATACAGATAGATATGTGAAAAGATGCTGAACCTCGCTAATTATCAGAGGAGTGCAATTAAAAACCACAATGGGAAATCACCTCACCCCTGTCAGAATGACATCATCAATAAATCAACAAAAAACAAATGTTAGTGAGGTTGTGGAGAAAAGCGAACATGCATGCACTGTTGGTGGGATTGCAAACTGGTGCAGCCACTATGGAAAACAGTACAAAACATTCCTTAAAAAAGTAAAAATAGAACTACCATATTACCATAACTCCACTTCTAGGTGTTTATTCAAAGAAATCCAAAACACAAATTCAAAAAGATATATGCATCGCTATGTTCATTGCAGCATATATAGATGTAGGTGTGGAAAAAACCAATTCCATTTCTGTGTTCTAGATTTCATCTCATTTTTAAGTTTTGTGCTGTGACCATTGACCAGCCTCATTGTCCTTAGCAAACATATCAAAGCTTTCTAGTTGATTATCTGTGTTCCTTAAAATACAGCCATAAATATTTTTGTTAGTAATAGTCCGAGTGGCATTACAACCTACGTAAATATCAAACTGATAGTATTGATTATAAACAATCATCTATCACAAGTGGTCCTTGGTGCTACTGCACTCTTTATCCCTTTGTCTTGTCAATCACTAGTATCCGAGTTATACTGTCTAAAAAAGTACTGTAACAAGGGTCTGTTAGCAGAAAATAATCTGCAAGATTGTTGCTTTCACTCCGACTCAATTTTTCTGTAAGTAAATTACCCTACAATAAATTCTGTTTTGTTCTATGGAGTTGCCTGCTTCATTTTTTTTGGTCTGCAAATATCTTCTCGTTAGAGTGGCCATTAACACCTTTGCTCCCCTGTCAGATACAGCATTATGACAATCACCAAGATATAGAAGCAACCTGAGTGTCCATTGATAGATGAATGGATGAAAAAGATGTGGTACATATATGCACTGGAATATTATTCGACCATAAAAAAAGATGAAATCTTGCCATTTGTGACCATGTAGATGGACTCAGAGGGTATTATGCTAAGTAAAATAAGTCAGACGAGAAAGACAAAACCATAAGATTTTACTCATATGTAGAATCTAAAAAATAAATGAACGAACAAAACAGAAACAAAGTCATACATACAGAGAACAAACTGATGGTTGCTAGATGAGAGGATTGAGTGAAAAGGGTAAAGGGATTAAGAAGTACAAATTGACAATTACCAAACAGTCATGGAGGTATAAAGTACAGCATAGAAAATGCAGTCAATAATATTGTAATAAGTATGTATGGTGTCACATGGGTACTAGACTTACCGGGCGGAACACCTTATAAGTTATAAAACTGTCTAACTACTGTGCTGTGCACCTGAAACTAATATAATATTGAACGTCAATCGTAAATAAATTTTTTTTAATTAAAAAAAGAATTCAGAAGAAACATCTTACTTGAAGAGGAACAAGGATAAGAATTACATTTGACTTCTCTTCAGAAATGATGCAAGCAAGAAGAGAGTGGAATGAAATATAAAAACCCCAGCACCTAGAATTCTATATCCAGCAAATTATTCTTCAAAAGTAAAGGAGAAATAAAGACTTTCTCTGGCAAACAAAAACTGAATGAATTTTTCACCAGTAGACCTTTCTTACAAGGAATGTTAAAAAGAAGTTCTTCATAAAAAAAAAAATACGTAAAAAAATTTAAGGAAAAAATGAAGGTAAAATAAAATCTTTTATTTTATTCTAAATGGATCTAATACATTACTTTTCTAAATAACAAAAGCAACATTATTTGAGAGTGATTATAGCTTACAGATGAGTGAAATGTATAATAGTAATATTCTGATGGATGGAAGAGAGGAATTGAAATTCTCTGTTACAAGGTACCTGCATGACTGATGGAGTGGTATGATGTCATTCGAAAGTGGACTAGATTATTGAAAATGTGAACAATAATGTAAACGAAAGACGGAATCAGACCTGCCATCCTGGAGGAGCTGTCTTGCACGTTTTATGCCTCAACTCTTTGATGTGTTAAAACAGAGCAACGTAACTTTTGGACTGGGCCTAAAGCAACATTGTGTTCCAAAGAACTGTTCCCAACGGTAATAAAAAAGCAGATCTTATGATTACTGAACTGAAAATTAAAATATTGTTTAGAATCAGCATCACTGTTAGCTTATCTGCACCAATAGAAGTATCTTCCTTCTACCAGTATAATTATTCCCCTTCCATTTCTCATAAATACTCTTTGTTTTTGTCTCCTAATCAGAATACTATTTGGATTTCTGCCTAAGTCAGTGATTCCTGAAAGACAACTTTTTGATCTCAATAAATGCTTGTTGCCTTTCACCTTAAAAGACCTTTTATTTTTAGGTTGACAAAAACTCTAGGGCAATCACTAAAGATATGTTTAAAAGAAGTATAATTGATATACTAACAGAGGAGAGAAAATGGAATCATATAAAATCAAAGAAGGCAGAAAGAGAGGAAATATATACATATGTAGAACAAATGCAATGACTAGAAAACAGTTACAAATATGGTAGATACAATTCAACTATATCAATAATCACTAAGCATGAATGGTCTAAATATGCCAATTAAAAGACAGAGACTGAAAGAGTGGATAACAACACAAGACTGAACTATATGTTGTATACAAGAACCCACTCTATATAAGACATGGATTAAATGTAAAGGGATTGAGAAACACATGACCTACTAACATTAATCAAAAGAAAGGCTGAGTAGCTGAGTAATCAATATCATTCGAGCAGATTTCAGACCAAAGAAAATTATCAGGTATAAAGAGGGCATTTACATGATGATAAAGTAGGAAATTCTCCAAGAAAACATAATAATCCTTAATATGTATGTGCTCAGCAACACAGTGTCAAAATATGTGAAGCAAAAATTGGTGGAACTGCAAGGAGAAATACATAAATCCATGATTATAGTAGGAGGCTTCAAAATCCATTTATCAGTAATTGATAGATCCAGCAGACAGAAAAATCAGCAGAGGTATACTTGAGCTGATCTACACCATCAACCAACTGTATCTAATTGATATTTATAGACTACTTCACCCAACAACAGCAGAATATACTTTATTCTCTAGCTCACGTGGAACATTTACCAAAATGGACCATATTCTGGGTCATAATACATACCTTAACAAATTTGAAAGAATAGAAACCACACAAAGCATGCTGTCAAATCGCAGTGAAATTAAACTAGAAGTTGATGATAGAAAAAGAGCTAGAAAATCTCCAAAATATTTGGAGATTGAACAACACACTTCTAAATAACATATGGATCAAGAAAGTCATAGGAGGAATTAAAAAGCATTTTGACAAAATGAAGATGAAAATACAATTTTTCAAAATTTGTGGGGACAATGAAAGTGTACTTGAGCTGGAGGTATCAAGAAATGACATGGGCAAGACTGAAAGAGAAACAGTCTAGGGGTGGAGGGTGGAAACCCAACTTTCCATTTTGTTGCATTAAGTTTGAGAGGCCTGTTGAGCTCAGTCAGAGAGAGAGAGAGAGTCCTAAGGCCACTAAGTTGGGTAGAGCAAGACAGGGGTCATGTCACTGGGGGATGGGTGAGCCATGGAAGCCTACTGAGGGTGTCAGGATCTGAACAGGTGGAGGGCAGCCAGGGGGCAACCCAGTGTGAAGGGTCAGAGCATGTCACAAAGTAAGGATTGCATCCACACTGGGAGTTGGGGGTGGGGGGTGTGAGGCACCAAAGCCTGAGAACGATGAAGAAGGAATTCTCATGTGGACCACCTGGAATGAGGTGTTGGGCCTCAGGGGGATCAAGGAGGACATCTATTCTGGGACAGGGGTGGCAGGGGAGATGAGAGATTGGTTACACACAGGAGGAAGAATCAAAATATAAATTATTAAGGATAATGGGAGCTAAAGTTTTCACCGTTGGAGAAGAAAGCATTGAAAGGGAGGAACCAGAAGCAACCCTGTGGTCTTGGATTAGAATCCAAGGTGTTGCTGTGAACCTGTGATTTTCTGTATATGGATAGATAGATCCATAGAAAGGGAGATAGAGAAATAAATATAAATATATATGCATGTGTGTGTATATTCCCCCCCTAACTCTTCTCTCTCAGATGTAACTGCATGCATGAATGTGTGTTCCCCTCCTTAGCTCTGCCCTCTGAGGGGCTTTGTGACACTCCACTAATGATGAGCACAACTAGTGCCCAGATCTCGATTCTAAATATAATTCTCCAATAAAAGAAACTAGGTTCCGTGGAGAAATGGCTGATTCCAGGGGAGGGTCAGGAAAAGTACAAGATAAGTATGGATCATCTTATTAGGGAAAGCAAGGAAGTGCTCGAAGGATAGGGGCATGTCAAAAGGACTGGCCACACAGAAACAGTGACAATATCAAAATCAACAAGGCTGGCAATGGATTATAAGCCAATGAATAAAAAAGGAAATCATGAATCCACACTGGTGGCTTCCTTCTTTTATACTGAATAAATTGAAAGTTTGATGAAGAGTGGGATATTTACATAGTTTCAGAGTATCTCCCCACAAAAATACTTATTAACTACACAGAGGAGAAGAGTAATTCTACAGTGACAAATGCTGGCAGGGGTCATCTTAATCTAATGATACAATTGAACATTATTAACGATGGTACAAAACAAAATTACATACCACTCAACAGGAAGCCATGAGAAGACAGCAGTACCACATCTGTGACACTCTGCCAAAGGTGCAAAATCAGATAGAGGGATATTATACAAAATAACTAGCCTGTAGTCTCCAAAAGTAATAAAGATCAAGAGATGAAGGTCAAAATCTGAGAAACCAATCAAGACTGGAGGAGACCAAAGAGACATGACAATAAAATTCGATCTGTGACTCTGAATCTGATCTTTTTCTTAGAGAGTACATGATTGGTGACACTTGAAGTGGGTCAGAGGATGAGATGGTGTTAATGTATCCAAGTTAATTTTGATTGTGATGGTTTAATTGTAGTTATGTAGAAGAGTGTCCTTGCTTGTAGGAAATAAACATAAGGTACTTAGGGGTGACGGAGGCACCAGGAAATGATTCAGAAAATAAGTTCTTTGTACTGTAGTTCAACTTTTTCTATACGCTTGTGGTTATTTAAAAGCAAAAAAAAGAAAAAAATATATATATATTGAAGACATACAAAGAAGATAGTGAGATATACAATATTGGGTCTCAGTGGAAAGGTATGAGATAGAGCTGAAATGTTAGATCATCGATTGTGTGGGGTCCCCTAAAGAACAGAGGGAGAAGAAGGGCTGAGGACCAGGCTCTGAGTGTCACCAATGTTTAGTCGTCCAGGAGACAAGTGAGACAAGGAAACAGCTGCACATGATCCATGTGGATGAGAGAAAACCAAGAGACTGGATACCACAGAAGCTGAGAGAAGAGAATTTTCTTGGTCAACTCCATTGACTGTAGCTGAGGGGTTAAACAAGATGAAGTGACACTTGGCATTTGCAGCTAAGAGGCTGCCAGTAACCTCTTGACATGAGCTGTCTTGATGGACCCTAGTTATTGTGTGGCAGGCTGAATAATGACCCCCAAAGACGTCCATATCCTGATCCCCAGAATCTGCAATTACATTACCTTAGATAAAAGGGACTTTGCAGATATGAGTAAAGATTTTGAAAAGAAAAAAGAAAAGAAAAGAAAAGATTTTGAGATGGGCAGATTATTTTGGATTACTTGGGTGAGTCCAAAGTAATCACGAGGTTCGTATAAAAGGGAAGTGGGAAGGTCAGAGTCAGAGACGGAAGATGGAAGGACAGAAGGAGAAGCCACACATTTGAAGATGGTACACTGCTGTCCTTGAAGATGGAGCCAGTGAATGCAAGTGGCCTTCAAAAGTTAGAAAATGCAAGGAAATAGATTTTTCTCTATAGAGTTTCCAGAAGGAACACAACCTGCCATCACCTTGATTTTAGGACTCCTGATCTCAAAATTGTAAGATAATAAATTTGTGCTGACTTAAGCCACTATGATTGTGATAAGTTCTTTACAGCAGTAATGGGAAACTAATATAGAGAGGGTTGTGAACAAAAATGGGAAATGAAAGGAGAGAAAGTAGCTTTGGAGAAGTTTGGTTGTGAAAGTGAGCAGAGAAATGGATTGGGAGCCTTGATGGGTCATGGGGGACAAGAATGGGTATTTTTATTTTATTTATTTTTTAATCAATAGACTTTATTTTTTAAAGCATTTTAGATTTGCAGAAAAACTGAGTGTAAAGTACAATACCCTTCCCCCAGTTTCCCTAATTAATATCTTGCATTAGTGAGGTACATTTGTTACAATTAATGAGCCAATATTGGTACATTGTTATAAGTCCACAGTTTATATTAGGGTTCACTCTTTGTGTTGTACATTCTATTAGTTTTGGCAAATGTATGATGGCATGCATCTGCCATGACAGTATCATACAGAACATCTTCTCTGTCCTAACGAAGTCCTGTGTGCTCCACCTTTTCGCCTTTCTCTTCCCACTAACCCCTTGCAACCATTGATCTTTTTACCGCCTCCATGGTTTTGCTTTTTCCAGCATGATGTATTGTTGAAATCACACAGTAGATAGCCTTTTCAGATTGGCTTCTTTCACCTAGCCACATCCATTTAAGTTTCCGCCATATCTTTTTGTGGCTTGACAGCTCATGTCTTTTTAGTGCTGAATAACAGTCCGTTGTCCGGATGTACTTACCACAGGTTGTTTATCCATCCACCTACTAAAAGACATCTTGCTTGCTTCCAAGTGTTGGCAATTATAAATACTGCTGTTATAGATATTTGTGTGCAGGTTTTTGCGTGAACATGTCTTCAGTTAGTTTGGGTAAATATCAAGGCGTGCAATTGCTGGATTGTATTATAAGGATATGTTTAGTTTAGTAAGAAATTGCCAAACTGTCTTCTAAAGTGGCGTGCATTTCACATCCCCAACAGTAATGAATGAGAATTCTTGCTGCTCTATATCCTTACCAGCATTTGGTGTTGCTGGTGTTTTAGATTTTAGCCATTCTAATAGGTGTGTGTGTTGATATTTCATTGTTTTAAAGGGTGGGTATTTTTAACATCATGCATGTTCACAGTTTATTGAGAATGCTCCCATAGAGAGTGACAAATTGATAGTGGAAAACAGAGGAGGCATAGGCATGAGTGAGGTCATTGAGATGGGAGAGGGAATCCAGGAACACTGAAGGGATAGGCCTTAGGTAAGAGCAGGGACCTCTTGTTCTCTGTAACAGGAGAGAGGAAGGCAAAAAAAAAAAAAAGTGGGTAGCTTTGGAGACAGAAGGTGAGAGAGTGTTTGACAGCTTCTGCTTTTTGCAGGAAGTGTGTTGCAGTCATCTGCTGAGAACGAGATGAGCAGAAGGGTCATGAGGGAGGTTTGTAGAGAAAGAACAATCCAGATGTGGGGTGCTCTTGTGTGTCAAAGATTTCATCATGCGAGGCGCCCCAGTGATGCATGCTCTGGGCTGGAGAGAGTACTGGTTTCTGTTTGATCCTTCTCTTCATCGCATCCGTACCCCTATACCATTCTACTTTTCTGAAGAGTGTGTAGAAAGAATGCCAAGGTTGGAGTCTGGAGAATCGTCTCAACTCTGCCATGAACATCTCATTGGTCACGTTTACTTCTATGGCTTAAAGTTCAGCTTTAGCTTCCTCTTGGAAGGTCCTGACTGAGGTTTTAGGTGGCTGTGCCCATGAGAAGCCATGAGTTCTCCCTCAAATGTGCACGTGTGAAGGTAGCGGCCAGTTCCTCTGTGGAGTCTCTGATCGAGAAACCCTAAACGGTAGTTTGACTACACTTAGCCTCTCTCTTTCGGAAATGAGGCAGGGAGGGACTTCTTCCAGCTCAGCTGCAAAATGTCTGTACTAATAGCTCAGGGCATAGTCACCTTGGTATCTTCTGACCTTGAATCATAAAGAGGAAGCTGCTACCTTCACAATCCAACCTCACTCAGGGCTCAAGTCACATGTATGTGACCCTCTTTCCTTGCCTGATTCTAAGAATTACTCATTTCCTTTCTCTTTCACCCTCTTTTCAAGATAGTATCACACTCTAGAACTTGGCTCTACCCCAAAACTTCATCCTAGTAGATTTCTTCTGCAGAAGGTTCTAGGGCCCTGGGACTGCTACAGTTCTCCAGAGCCCAGATCACCCCCCAAGCTTGCTGAAGATATGGGTGCAAACAGAGCTCGAAGGAAAAGAAACAAGGAAGTGTGGGGATGTGATATCTGGTGTTGCCCCAGCGGCATGGGGGTGGGGAGAGGCGTCCTTGGTTCTTCCCTGCCGACATAGCAAAGAATCACAGGTCAGCGAGATTTAGAAAAAAGTAAGATGTATTGAAAGTACATTGCTTTCTCCCACCTTCCTGTAATCTTTCCTAGTTCCCTCCTATTTCAAATTCATAAAAGAAACTACAAAACCGTTATTCTCTGGAGCATTTCAGCACTGAGGAGGGCTGCTGCCCTGTAGGGTTTGGGAGGTGAAAAGATAAGACAGAGTATGCCCCAGGAGAGAAGTGGGTTTTCAGCCAAGAGAGCTGTAAGACGCAGAAGTGGGAAGGCCTGTTATATTTGGGCCCTGATGGGAGGTCCTAGATGATCCCTACGTGAGGGCACCTTGACTGACAGCTGCCATATAACGCTTTGCCTACTGCGCATGTCGTACCCAGAATTCAGTCTGTTATGATTAGATTCACGAACTTCCTGTCACATGTATGACATTATAATGATGACATAATGAAGATGAGGTTATGGGCAGGTTACAGTAGTACTTTCTGTGCGCATTTTGTGGCTGGTTAAGCCAGCAGCTTTTAAGGCCTTAGTACTCTAGGATTTGGGATAATGTATAACCCTAAAGGGGAGATGTTTCTGGGAGGTCCTTAAGGAAGGTCTTTAAGAGAGGTTTCTATGGTTACAGAGCTGAGTCTTTGGTCCTGTCACCCTTGCCTGAGTAACTAACTACCTACTAGAACCAGCTTTCTCATCTAGAATATGCTGATGGACCTATGGATGAGAAAGGGGATAGAAAGGAACCTCACAGGGGGACCTAATTATAAATTCCTAACCAGGCAGGCCATGATGGGCAGTCATGCTCCGGGCATATAACTTTTTTGGTAAAAGGTTTATCTTTGGGTTAAGCTGGCCCTGCCCATTGTTTTTGTGCATCTTGGTTAACACACCTTTGAAAAGCCACCTTCCAGACTCCTCCTTCTAATACATGACTACCCTTTCAGACCCCTGCTTCTAAAGCGTGAGAGCATATCGTCTTAACTGTCCTGTAATCCGATCCCCTCCTTGCTTTCTCCCACCTTCCTATTATCTTCCCTAGTCCCCTCCTATTTCAAATTCATAAAAGAAACTACAAAACCGTTATTCTCTGGAGCATTTCAGGTCTTGCTCTCCGGCATATGTCCTCAGTTTGAGCTGAAATAAAATCTTATGAAAATTCTCTACAGGTTGGATGTTTGTTATGTCGACAGACCACGTGATTCCTAAAGTCTCTCGAGGTTTTATACTGTGACAATGAGTTAATTTTGCATACACATTATTGAATCTCATCCAGTAAGTTACTACGGAAATGTAGATTAATTTTTTAAAAAATCCCCAAACCTCACTGTTTTCTCATGTACCTTGAGTCTGCTCAGGGCCCACGGCCATCTGCTGGGAGAACAGAGTGCACTATGGGATGGGTTCCTAGGAGACCTGGTTCTTCTAGGGACATAGCCAAAGAGGGCAGGTGGCTCATATGAAGCTGGCAGGGCTGATTAAGGAACCTAGACTCGATCCTAGGTCCTGGTGGATTGTTGGGGAGCAGTGGTGTCTTTGGGTATAGTGGTCCCCAAAGATCCCCAATCTCACCCAGGGAGAATTCAGTCAGTGTTGTCCGGAGGGAAAACTGGAAGAGATTCCAATGCTGTGGAGCTTCATGGTGGGATTAATGCCCTTAGAAGAAGACAAGGAGACTCACCAGGAACCAAGTCGACTGGTACGTTGGTCTTGGACTTCCAATCTCCGGAACCAAGAGAAATAAATATCTCTTGTTTAAGCCACGTGGTCTATGCCATTATGTTAGAGCAGCCCAAGCAGTCTTAGATAGCACGGTTTTAATATAATTGCATTTTCCAGAAATGTGATCTGCTGTGTAAATGAGAGAAGATCGTAGTGTGTTTTTCAGAACTTCACTACCAGTTCTTCTCCATTTGGGAAAATCTCACGCCAAGAACACCACTCAAGATAGATCACGCCCGCATCAGACTGTGTGACAGCTGTGGCCATGGCCACCGGCGGTGAGTCCAGGGCAGGAAATGAGCACAATCCAATGTACGGATTAGCAAGATCTTTCCGTGCTGCATCTAGGGAAGCTGCGAAGATGGTGAGACCGGAAATGTGGAGTGTGGTGTGGAGGCCTGTGGAACAGCTGGGACGTGGTGGGGCCCGGACCCAGGCAACAGTGGTGGGAACGTGTAGAAATATTTAGGAAGACGAACAAATAGGACTTGGTGCTGGTCTCATTCTGTGGAGTTAGGGTTACAAAAGGAGTCAAGGCCAAATCTCAGGGTGCTGGATTAGGCATCTGTTAGGTGGCGGTACCATTTTCTAAGATGGTATGTGTGATGGCTAATTTCATGTTATCAACTTGGCTAGGCCACGGTCCCCAGGTTTTAGTTAAATCCCAGTCTAGATACTGCTGTGAAGGTATTTTTTT
>CM053507.1:5428646-5478702 GCA_028627145.1 Eidolon dupreanum
CAGATGTGATGGCTGCCGTGGATAACACCTTGATCCAGCCTGGTGAGACCCTGAGCAGAGCACCCAGCCAGGACGTGTCCAGACTCCTGGTCTATAGCACTCTGAGATAATAAATGGTATCGTTTTAAGCCAAGAAGTTTGTGGTAATTTGTTATGCAGCAGGAAAAAAAATGAACACAAACGTAATCTATTCTACTTTTCCTTGATGAGCATTTGGGTTGTTTCCAGGTTTTTGCTAGAGAGAGCAATCTTGTTAGAAAGTTTACAGCGTATTTTGCCTGTTTTACAGATGCAAGAACTTCAAGTATGTTTCCACGAGTGAAATTGTTGAATCATAGGGTATGTGAATTTTTAACTTTAGGAAGACGTGCTAAACTTTTCCCCTAATGTTCTTATATCAATTAATACCCCCACCAGCAAATATGCAAGGATTTTTGTTTATCTCAGTTAAATGTGGTCAGAAGATCTGATCTGTGTGATATCCTTTTATCATTTTTAGATTATACTTATCTTTAATAATACTTTCTGACTATTTTATATTGTATGACTGACCACACATCCTGGTTTTCCTAAAACAGTTCTGATTTATTTCTCTTTTCCTGGTGTAATTCTCAATAATACCTTTTATTCTCAAAGGTATATGCTGGTTTAGACAATAAATGATATATGGTTATGTTAATTTTATATGATATTAATATTGTTATATGAGCTAATTTTTGGCCAATATTTGCCTAATATGTCTTTTTACATGCTTTTGCTTTCAAACTTTGTGTGTTCTTATGTTGTTTGTGCATCTAAATATTGTAAGACAATATATTTCTGGATTTTTCTAGTTTTGGCAATCTAATGTCTTTTAATTGGGGCATCTGTTTCATTTACATTTATTGTCATTATTAATATATTTGGACATGTTTATGCCCTAGTCCCAGCTTGGCTCTTAATTTGTTACTCAGTTTGTCTTATTTTTGCAATGTCTTTAAAAATTAAAATTTGTTAGGAGGGGCGAAATAGGTGAAAGGGATTAAGAAGTACAAACTACCAGTTATGAAATAAATGTCACGGGAACGTAATGTACAGCACAGGGAATACAGTCAATGATTTTGTATTTAACTTTGTATCGTGACAGATAATTACTAGACTTATCATGATGTTCATTTCATAAGGGATATAAATGTCAAATCTCTATGTTGTACACCTGAAACGAATTATAATATTGTACATCGACTGTATTTCAATAAATGTAAAAATTAAAATGTTTCCCCCATCAAATAAGGCAAATATTTAGCACATTCTAACAGTCCTCGGTGTCTACCGTCCCCAACACCATCCTGTCAATGTTGCCTAGAGCACAAGTGCACAGAAAATAGTCACTTGTCACATGTGGCTAGTGAGTACTAGCAAGTCCAAATTGACATGTGCTCCAAGTGTAACATACGCGCTGGATTCTGAAGGGTTAGTATGTGAAAGAAATGGTAAAACATCTTATTAACAGTTTCTTATTGAGTGTATGTTGAAATGATCTAAGTTTGTATATATCAGGTTAAATAAAAATACTATTAAAATTTAATTTCCCCTGTTTTAAATTTTCAACGTGCTTTAAGTTTAAAATGACATTTGTGGCTCATGATATTTCTTTTGGATAGTGCTGATCTAGACTTTAATTCTGAATAATTAGAAACATGGTTTTTCTTGTTTTGGTCTTAGCGTTTTTTAAAAGGCAAGAATCAACTTTTCTAAGATATTTGGTTACTTTTACGTCTACGTTTCTTGCAGAGACTCCTTGATTTAATTCTCTTCTAATTCAAATTCTGAGGCCTTGGATAACGAGAACATTTATTTTATGCTGTGATATTTAAATGGCAGTTTGGTTGCATACCTATTTTTAGGTTCTAAGGTCATTTCCTTCAGTACTCTTTGAAGGATTGAAAAACATGCTCCACTGTCTTCACACATCCACTGCTGCTGTTGGGGAAGATGGTGTCAATCTGATTTTTGTCCTTCTGTATGAAATGCTCTTTTCCTCTAGGTGTTTTCAGAATTTTCTTTCTCTTTGATAGTCCCGTATTTTACTATAAGGTGCCCAGCTGTGTTTCCCGCCTCCCCTCATTTTCCTCATTCTCATTCTACTGGTCCTTTCATTCTGAGGTATTTCTTCTTCTTCTTCTTCTTCTTCTTCTTCTTCTTCTTCTTCTTCTTCTTCTTCTTCTTCTTCTTCTTCTTCTTCTTTTTTTTAACTCTAGGAAATCTAGCTCGATTATTTCTTCAACTATTGACAGGCGGGTGAGAGGAGCAGAGAGGACAGAAAGGAGGGAGAGGGGGCAAGAGCGATGGAAGGGGAGCACAGTCTGGATTTTTAATTCACCCATTTGTTTTCGAGTTGTATCTATTCTGCTATTTAATCCCGTCATTACGTTCTTCACTTCAACTATTTATATTTTTATTCACTGTGCTCGGTTCCTTTTCTATGTCTACTATTGCTACATTTCCCCCTATTGCTTAATGATTTATTAGGCTTATTTTAATTTCTTGGCCTTTAACAACACTTCCGCTGCTGATAGAATCTATAACCCAGTATTCATTTTTGCTCGTTTGTTTGTGGTTTGTTTTGGAAATAGTTATGCTTCTTAAATGTCTTTTGCTATTTGGACCTGTGAACTTGTTTTCCATGGTGGGGACTGGTGGGGACTGGTAGGGACTGGCATCTCTGTCAGACAGCACCTGTGGAAGAAGGCTGGCCTCTGACTCACAGGTACCCTAGGGGGATGGGCGGGGACGGGTCGTCCCAGACATACATGTCACCTTCAGTCATTCTACACTCAGAAGAACAAATTCCTCAGGTCTGCTCTCCATCTTTTGCTCCAGGCGGAAACGATTTAGGAAGAGCGTTTTTTATTTTTGTTTTTATTTATTTATTTTTTAGGTTTGGACAGGAAAGTGTCAGAGACGGAAATCAACTACTTGGGAGTCGGTTTTCCCACCTGTTTTTCTCAGCCGCTGGCAAACACAGGACTTCTGAGAAGGCTGGAGTTTTCTCCTGGAGACGTCTGGAGCACAGGCTTAATTTAAGTCAGCACCGGCGTGGGGCGGGCACTGTCACCCCTGGCGTTGGCGGGTGAGGACCAAGCATAGAGACCACAGTTTCTTTCTGCAGAGCGTTCACTGGGTCCTGCTTCTGGCCAAAGCTCCCTATCCTTTCCCAGCGACTGTACCCCACGTTCCCTGGGAGTTTCTCGTAATTTTAGCAGTTTCCCTCCTAAAGTTCCTCCTGAATTTTTCCTGGGAGAGTCAGCACTCTTCCTGATTCAGCATCTTAGCTGAAACTAAAATTGGAATCCACTTGTTAGATAATCACCCATTACTCTTGCTGCTCGACACTGTGCTGGGCGTCTCACTCCTAACCCCGCAGAGCTGCTTTGAGAGCAGTGAAATAGGCCATTAAACAGCTCTGCAACCAGCTACAGGTGATCAGCTCTAGAAAGGAGAAAGACTAGGAGCCGTGAGAATGTATGGGGGACTTACCCTAGAGGGTTAAGGCAGGCTTCCTGGAAGAGGTGGCATTTAAATTGATTTTGGGATCCTGGAGAAAAGTTAGCATTTGTCACTGGGAGGGTCTGGGTGGTTGGATAAGAGGGAAGGGCATTTGCTAAGATGAGGTGATTTTAAAAAATGGCTCGCATAATTAGAGTTTGGCTTGCAGAGTAGAGGTTTGGTTAACATAATAAAAATTTAAAAAAAAATAGTAATTAGGTAGTTTATTTATTTAAGTGATCAGAAACAGTAAATATATATTTTTGCTGCTAGGTCTCAAAAAATTTTCTTAAGTCGCTACAATTGTTTCTTATAGGTAGTTAAAAAATTATACTAGTAGCTGGTTTGTACAGTGCCGTGGAGGGCTGGCAGGAGGCCGCCGTGACTCCAGTATCTGAACAAGGGGTGAGCGATGCTAGAGAGGCAGGCAGGGCCTTGTGCACGAGCACTGATTAGGATTTGGGGCCAGATTCTGAAGCGGCCGGAAGGTTTGGTGCACGTAATCAGGAGAGCCATGGGGGTCAGAGTTGCTGTTTTAGAAGATGACTCTAGTCACCGTGAGGACAGGGAGGAGGCTACTGCAGGAGTCCAGGGAGGGATGGTGGTGGCCGAGACTGGCACTGGCAGTGGATGTGGGGAAAAAGTGGATGAGCTTTGCAGATGTTTAGGAGCTGAACTGGATCGGGTTTGGTGATTGGATTGGGTGCAGAAGGCCAAATGGTGACATCGAGAACTGAGGAAACACATCCTGGAGAACCAGGTTTGTGGGGAAGATGAGGAGTTGGATTTGGACTGACTTTGATGTGCCTGTTAGGTGTCTAAGTGAAATACCAGAGCTCAGAGGAGTTGTCTGACTGGGGAGTTGCCGACCTGCAGGGGATACTTGTATCCATGAGAGTGGGTGTGGTTTCTGCTTCTCAATAGGGGCGAGTATTGGCCTTGGAGTGGATGGTTCTTTGGTGATATTGCTCTCTGCTTGGCCTCTCTGGACCCCACCCAGTAAATGTTGATAATGCAGCTTCCATCCGGTCATGTGACAGCCCCAAACTGCCCACATTCATTTCCCAATGCTGCCTCCGCTTGAGAGCTTGAAGCCTAGAGAGAGACTATAGAACGAAAAGAGAAAAGGCACCGTGTCGGAATCTGAACACTGAGGTTATGTGGAGGCAGAGGAGCTGGCGAAGGCAGCTGAGAAGTTGCCTGAGAGGCAGGAGAGATGCCGGGAATTCTAACGAGAGAGGGAAGTCAGTTACACTGAATGATGCCTCGAAGTGGAGCAGAGAACGCAAATGTGTCCACTGCTTTTTAGAGCCTGGAGATGGAGGAGGACCTTAGCAGGGCTGGGTCAGTGAGCGTGGATGTGGGGTGAAGCCAGGCCGAGGGGAGTCAAGAAGCAGGGGGCCTTGTGCACATCCCTGCGTGTGCGTGCACTTACAGACCAAGGCCGCACATCCTGGATTCTCTACGACGGCACCATTAAAAAATGTAATTCTTTCCCACAAAGGAAATGAACTTTTATAATGTAACTTAAGTAGAATTTAACTTTATAATTCTGTTATAATTTTCACATAGATCGCAAAATCAGAAAAACGATCGAATTAAGACTCCTCGTCATAGTTTTTAGTCATGAAAATATTTGTTTCCTGCTGCCCACCTCCCTCACCCCCTCACCCCCGTGCTTTTAAGAAACATGGCCAACGAATCCTGAATAGTACAGTAAAGCTACCATTACTCAGATAATTCTAAGGACTGAGTTGCAGCCTCAAGGGAAATTCTAGGAGTGGAGTTCCTACAAGTCCTGAGCAGTGGCCTGTTGCTGGCAAAGACGGCTGTGAAAAAAAAGCAAAGAATGATCTTGGCCTGAGGGGCTTCTGAAGTGACTCTTAGCAGGGTGAATCACTCCTGAATAACTGGAGGCACAGTCCTACTCAGGCCTGTTTCTTTGAAATGGGAGGAATAATCAGCTGGATTTAATATTACCCAGGAAAACAAATTGTGTGAGAGGGTTGTCCTACTCAGTTCTCTCTGAGTCATAACCCGGCAGATTTGGCCACTGGCCGTGGGCGTGGGACATATTCATTATTTGTCAGTAGTTTCTTGAGTTGCTCCATTTCGTACTTCTGTGTCTCAGTCGCTGACATGATTGATTCTCTGCTCTGTTATTTAGTTTCACCTATGTCATAGCTGGTTGGAAGAAGAATTACAACACAGCACGCACACACACACACACCCCCAGAGTCAGTACTTATTTCCTACGTGCTCCAGGCTCTATTCTGCATCCCGTTTATTCTTTTCCTTTAATGATGTCTGACACTCACTGAAGTGATTTCATGCCCCGCCAGTAGGTCCCAAGATGCAGTGTGGAGGACATCGATTTGAAGGAATGCAAAGGAAACCCACAGGCCACTGTCAGTGAAGGGGTGACTAAAAACAAAAATTGGTGAGGTTACTTTTTGGGTCAAATTAGCCATTCAAATTCAACAAAAGGGCCTTTTCCTGCCAGCTGTCTGGCCGGCCACGAGGTAGCCTCAGTGGCAAGGTGGCTGAGTGCCACAGGTGCATCCCAGGCCGGGGCCCCACATCTGCTTAGAGCACACCTGCAGCCCGCCCGCAGAAAGCAGGTCCAAGCCCCATTTCATGGTGGCCTGTGGCTTCCCTTTGCCTCCCTCCAAGTCGGTATTTTCTGAACTGCCGTTTGGAACCTATGAATGAGTCATGAAAACAATTTAGTGAGTTTCAGACATCATTAGGGAAAAAAAAAAAAAAGAAGAAATAGAATAGAATGAAAAAAGTAGAATAGAAAATGGAATACATGGTACATAGAAAAGATAAATATCGACTTGTTTCAAGTGTGTGTGCTCTATACGGTGTATGTGTGGTGAATGGTGTGTGTGGTGTGTGGTGTATATAATGTATGTGTTGGGTTTTAATCAGAAGTGGCTTTACCTTGAGGCTAATTAAGCTTGAACTACAAGGGGCTTAGCCCCTTGTAAAGCCCTGTACTTATTTTGGCATTTGTGATGCTATACAGTATTCTTTTTCTTTTTTTTTTTCTCTCTCTCTCTCTCTCTCTTTTTTTTTTTTTTTTAGGTGAAGCAACACTTGGTTGACCTCACAGATTGCAAGGATCTTGTCAGCTTACAATCCCTTTATTTTTATTTTTATTTTTTACGCCTACAGCACCTGGTCTTCCTAGGTGGTCTCCCATCCAAGTACTAACCAGGCCCGACCTTGCTTAGCTTCAGAAATCAGACGGGATTGGGCTTGTTCAGGGTGGCTGTAGACTCGTATTATTTTTCTTAAAGGTAGATAATCTTCATTTCTCTTAAACCTTGGACCTGTTTCAGGTTATAATGTAGCATATTTTACTTCTTGTGAGTTTTAGTCAAACATGAAAAAAAAAACAAAACGAAACCATAGCAGCCAGTGTCATCTTGCTAAAACACAAATTTGATATTTTCACTTCTTGCATAACCCTTTTCAGGGTCCCATTACCCCGAGAATAAAATGCAAACTCCTCCATAGTGTCCACAAGGCTGCCTTTTCTGGACCCTGCTTCCTGCTCCAGTCTTATTTGGGCAACTCTTCATTCCTTTTCTTTTTTTTTTTTTTGCTCCTGCCAAGCTAAATTAGTGTCCTGCCTTTGAACTCTGTTTACTTTGTCATTGTAAGGATTTACATACAAATGCCATTTCCTGGCCCCAGACCCTTCGACTTCCTCTTTTCTGGCTCCTTTTTTTTCCTTCCTGGACCCTGCCCCTTCCTCTAGGAAGACTTCCCTTCTCTCAGGGTATGGGCAAGGTGACCCTCCAGAAAAGCCCACAGCATCTAGTGCTTCCACTGTCACAGCGCTATGACACCATCCTGAGGGTTTACTTGTTTCTATGCCGTGTGTGACCTGGCTCCTTCTGTGCCGACCTCAGCAGTACCTGCTCTGCTCTTACTCCATGCTGGAGGAGGCAGCCCTGAGGGTGTGGGAGGTCCAGGGGTGAGGATGGGGACCCCAGTAGGGTGAGAAGGGAAGAGAAAGAGTGCTTGGGCACAGAAGAGCAACGACCCCACGGCCAGGGCACAGTGAGAATCAAAATATCAGCGCACAGAGTGTGAGGTTTTTGCTGTGGGTTACAGGATGTAAATACGGGCAACTCCCCAGCCCCTGCCCCGACCCCAATATGATATTTTTCCAAGTGCTCACAATGAGCTTTTGTGTGTAATTCCTTTGGCAGAGCTCAGAGAATCTCTGAGATCATGCTGGGGTGAAGAGAAGGACATTTTGAGAATGCAGATCCAGTGAGCTGACAAACATGGGTCATGATATTGACGGACCTGAACCAATCGCACTTTGATCAGCAGAGGGAAAGGGGCCCCAGCGGACTTAGAACGAAAGTCTGAGTGAATCAGCGTTGATTCAGCACTGCCCCTTTATCTCGTCAGAGCCACCTTTGTCCCAGAGCTTCGCCTGCCTCTGGACCTGGCTTTTGGCATTCCATCTCTTTTCAGAAATTAAACTATACCTCAAGTGTCCTGACATGCCCAGTAAGTACAAGTAATCTTATGGTAAAGCAAGTGCACTTTAAGCAAAAAATAGTTTTTTTCCTGCTCACCTCTACTATGCTAGTGGTGGTAATGGTGTTTTGCATAAACTCTCTGATGCGTGAATGCATAAAGAAGCATATATCATAATTTTCTAATGATATTTATTTGCAATGAACTTGTAAAGCAAGACAACTGGTTAAGACAACTCCTTACCTAGTGGACCTCGTTTTAAGACCACAAGTGAGATCTGCGGTTACCCTGACCCCTCCAGACACCGTAATTGCCCTTGTCCTTGCTCCCAGGCTCTAAGTCGGGGATGTATTGGAGAGGCTCTGTTTGTCTGGGGGTGCGGAGTGTACTGCATTGTAGTCAGCTTGCTATTGCCTAAGTGCAAGGTAGATGAGGTGCACCTGGCCCCTAAGTTTCCCTGGGCACCTCCAGGCTAGCCAGTCTGCAGAACTGCCCCAGCCAGGGGTGCGTGAAGTTGGGGTAGGAGAGGGGTAAGTCGGGCGGGAGGAGTGGGTCTATGAGTCTGGGCGTGAGGCTGTCTGGGATGGCTCTTATTATCTTGGCTTCATCATCTGCAGCTCCTCCTTCAGCGCCCCAGGTGCCTGACTCAGCATCTGCAGGTGGCTGCCCACTGCCAAGCTTGTATCTGTCCCTTTAGCTACGTGAACTTGAACGACTTTCCCAAGAGGTGCCCGGGTCTGGGCTTTCTATCAGTTTGCACACATCATGAATTCGTGCCAGCATGATGGAGGGACAAAAACCTTTGAACCATTTGGCTTATCATCTTATACAAAAGGACAAACAGCTCAGTCCCTAACAAGCTTTGGACTCTTGCCAGAACTAGCCCTTGGCTATCAGCACATGCAAACTACAGATACAAGCAGACCCTAAAGGCCCCTCTAATTTTTCTTTTTCTTGAGCTTCAATTCACAGGCCTGGGAAGAATACCGAGACAAAGAAGTGGCATCCCGGGTACCTCCCTTCAGATAACATGGAAGAGGACTCAAGCTTCTTCTATTTCAGCACAGATGTTGACCAACCCCAGCTGCCCTGCCCTTTATAACCCAATAAACCTCAAATCGTTTACCCTTCAGGGCTGGCCTTACTCTTAACGTTTGGCCCTTTTCCTCACTTGGAAAGGGAACAAAGCTTTTATTTTATTTCTGACTTTGTGACTTCCTTCACGTCCCGTGTTACCGGCTCCCTAACAATATAGGTAATCTAATTTTTAGAAAACAATGAAAAAATATTTAAAAATATATGTCTTTTAAAAGGTTAACAAAACTGAAAGCAGAATGGCTGTTAGGGGCTGAATTGTGACCTCCAAAATTCCTATGTTGAAGTCTGAACCCCAGTACCTCAGAATGTGACTGTATTTGGAGAGAGGGCCTTAAAGAGGCAATTAAGATAAAACAGAGTTGTTAGGATGGCCCTGATCCAGTGTGACTGGTGTCCTGATAAAAAGAGGTGATTAGGACACAGACCCAAACAGGGAGACCATGTAAGGCACAGAGAGGAGACTGCCACCTGCAGGCCAAAGAGAGGCCTCTGAAGAAATCAACCCTGCCAACACCTTGATTTCAGATTATGGTCTCCAGCCTGTGCTATTTATTGTTGAAGCCACCCGGTCTGCGTGTTTTGTTATGGCAGCTCTGCCGCACAGGAACCGTGTTGTTAATTTCTGTAGCAACCTTTATGCTGGGGAATGACTCCCTCTGCTGGACCTTTGCGTTAAAAGCCAAGTGATGCCCTGAAAAATTTCATGTTTGAACAGTATGGAATTAAGAACAGAGTACTTGGGCGCTTCTTTACAGACTCCTTTATAGAACCTACATAGGATAAACAAGATCGAATCTTTGTGGAATAAAGACTATAGAATCTATAGAATTCTTTATAGACGCCTTCACCCACAATCAGGGTGGGTATTAAAAATATTTAGCCACTGCTGTGCCTCCCAGCTGTGCCTCCCTACTGTGCCAAGCAGAGGGGCTGGACTTCGGGGAGGTGGTGGGGAGGGTGCTGGGGGAGGGCTGAGTGCCAGGGCAGGGTGGGGAGGACCGCCGTGGCTTGGAGGAACACTCCTGCACCAACCTCTCTGGGAAATGCAGCCGTGCCCGGCGTCTGGCTGAAGATCGGTTTACAGTCATACAAACGCGGTTTCCTAATAACTCCTTACGCAACTGCAAATCTTCAACTTAGCCGGGTGCGCCTAGCCATAGCCCACAAACAAGCAGGAAATTACTGTCCTGCTGTGGCGTGTGGCTGTTCAACACACGTCTCGGATCAGTCGGCTTAATGCTATGAACCTCGCCGTCTCCCCGGTGGTCCAGTTGCATCGCCGAGGCTACTGACGAGACAGCAAGTCCCGAGACCAAGTCCGGTGCATCGCAGTCGGAATGTTATGCTTTCCAGCACGTTCGTTCAGTGGGCACTCTAAGCAATATGGGCTCCAAAAGCTCTCATGAGAATGATAAAAATCAGCCCTTAGCATAGTGCTTGGCACAGACTAGGTGCCCAGTAAGTATTTTTCAAAGAAGCGAATGGCGATTGGACAGCACGAAGGGAAAACACCGGCAGCCTGTGTTCCGAACTTGAGTCATCCCTTGCCTCTGCAAAGCAAAGATTTTGCTTCTGTCGTACAGTCTGGGGAAGACGATAGCATATTTTTGTAACGTGCACAGAATGTGCCTCTTCTGGACACAAATGAGAAAAGTCGGGTGAACGTGCAGAAGAGTCTAGACCATCCGGCCTCAGCCTCGATGACCCGGTCTGATAAGAGGACCTGGCATTTGACATAGGGACCCTCCTGGCCTGTTCAGGCTGCACAGAGGGGAGAGTGTGGTCAAATCATTCCCCTTTGGAGGGATAAGGTGGCCCCCAATGACTCCTTACCTGGACCTGTGTCATTCCGGCACCCACGTATTCAGGAAGCATTTCCTGTGTTCCATGTGCCCAGCATGTGTAGGGGTTACAGAGTGACCCAAGGGACACAGACCCTTCTTTCTGGGTCTTAAGTGCTCACGGGGGAGAGAGACGATTTCACAAGTGCTTGTAATTGCGATGAGGCTAATTCAGAAAGAAGTTCGGGGTAACAACAACTGGAGAAGGGAAAACTGAGCGACTTCCGGCTGTGAGGCAAAGGAAGGCATATGTGAGACAGTCGCCTCCAAGGTGAGACTTGGAGAGGGAAGAGAACGGGGTGCTGTGGGGGAAGCAGCTTGGGGGAAACAGAACAACCGGAATAAATACCCGAGGCAGCATGCACCATCGGAGCAGGGCTGGGGGGTGGCGCGTGGGAACTCAAGTCCAGCTGTGGGGCTGTGGGTTTTGCTTAGTTCCCAGGAAGGCGTCCTCTGCTCGCCGAGCCCGCACGTGGGCTGCACTGGCCGAGAGCATGTGTCTTTCCTAAACACACACAAAGCTGTGCTGTGGACTGGCCGGTCCTGAAGCCTGGCTCATTTGAAGAACTGAAAGGACACCAGCTCATCAGATGCCAAAGCCTCTCTCTTTGCCAGTTGCTGATTGCAGATTGCTGTCTCATCTTTACCTGTTTACCTACACGTTCTGTTCCCTCCATGCCGGTAAAACCATTCTCCGGCGTGCTGACTTTGTGCCTCGGGGAGATAGCACTTATCCCCCTGCATGAACTCTCTCACCTCCTCTGGATCCTACCAAATGCCTAGTCTGCTTACATTCCATTAGAATTGCCCAAGAACTTGGTTTATCTCGGTCATCACTTTATGCCCTGTGCATGGCACATATAAGGTGTGCAATTGAATGAATCTGTTTTCAGAAACGTGGAGACCTCTTCAGGAGAGCACTTCTTACTCTGCCTGAATTCAGTCCCACTGTACACCCACTTAGCACTTGTATGCACGCCCTCTGCAACCATCAAAGGTTGACGTGTGCTCTTAATTGCTAACATCTCACCTCTCTGGAGCTAGCTACATCCGCCCTCCAGCATCACCAAGAAGGCACCAAGAAAGCAGCCTCAGAAAATAACACACAGAGGACAATGCTCCGGACACTGCAGAAGCAGCCCTCGTTACTCTGCCCTAGCTTATTAACTCTTAGTTTGCACTAAGATCTCTGTTGTCCTAGCTTCCGGAAGATCGGAAATCATAAAAAGGAGGCATGGGTAATTGAGGGTGGGTTGGAAAGAAGGAAAAGAGGGGGCTAATAGGTTAGAAACACGCACGTCGTTGACAAATGACAATGGATTGCTAATCTACCGTCGTTACAGCTGGAGTTTGAGAAGGGCTTTACCGGGTTTCAGTCAGAATTAGATTAGCCACTGATGCTGCTGGTGTTCACTTCGCAACATGCTTTCAGGGGCGTGTGGCATATAGACAGTCTGCTTTTTTGTTCCAGCTCATCCTTGGTGGTGGCCTCTGTGATTTCAGCCCTGAGCCGGGCTGGCTCTCTTCCATTTCCTCCTTCTCAGCCTTAGCTTCTGAGACACCGTGGAACAGACGTTGCCAGTTCTGATTCCTTATAAAAACCAGGCAGCAACTATTAAGCATTGTTTCTCAACTTCTGGTTAGCTGCAACTTGGTGGTCACTCAACCTCAAGTGACAATTTTCTCTGTGTATATGTTTAAAATTGAGAAATTCCTTACTTACACAATATATTATTCTTTTTTCTTTTTCTGGCATCTGCCTTGTAGTTTAGAGATCATATTTATCCTTCCCCAAAGAGTCAATTCGGCTTTGATGTCTTGCTCCATCTGTGTTTTTCCCTACATCCATCCACAATCCAAAGTTCACAGGTACTTCTGCCATCCCTCTCTTGGCCAGGCTCCTGCCTTAGGCTCCATCCTAAAATAACTCATCTATCATTGTAAATATGTCTGATCACCCGGCTTGTATAATTTCTGTTTTCTGCATGCTGACCATAATCCACCCCCCCAATACATCAGCAAATATTTAGCAACTTCCTCTTTATTTGTCCAATATTCTGTAAAGTACAGTGGGGATACAAAGACTGGAAGAACTGATCTCACAAGTCAGAGTCACCTAAGCATACGTGAATATAGGAAAGTGCGAGATGCACAGCCCAGAGCAGCTGGCACTGAGCAATGATTTGCCATCTCTCTCCTCAGTGATGCACAGGAAATATGGTATTTCCAGATCTGAGGAATCCCCGTGGGCTAGCAGTTGCTCTTCTCCTCTCCCAGCCAAGAAAACCTGTGGAATTTAGGGAGTGATAGAGTATGATCAAAGGGACACTCTTACATATTCTCTACTCTATTTCTCGGTAGAGTCATCATTTAGAAATGGCAATACTTAAAGTAACAAATCACCACGTCACACCTTATACTGAACCCCATTCACGTGGCGTAGGGAGCGGTAGTTAAGGATGGCTGGTAAAGATAAGGTCGTTTTCTGCGTACAGATCACACTTTAAAGAAATAAACTGTGTTCTTCAACTGCCTTAACAGCTGGTTGCGATTGGCAGAACAACACCGTGCCTAGAGATAAACTCTCAGAAAGGGGCAGCCGCCCTCCCGTTCTTGGTTGACTGTGGTCCATCCTTACTCAGGAGGACTGTATGAATGTGTGTGTTCGCATATTCAACCTTGGAGGCCAGACGGTGCTGTCTGGGCTTCCCCGACTCTCAATTTCCTTGTACTGAAACATGGGGATCTTAATTCCTACTTCGTAAGACGTTATCATGGAAATTCAATAAAAATAATTTTGTGAGAGCTCTCAATACTGTGCTGGCATTACACGGTTTCTCGATAAATATATGCTGGGAGGAAAAAAAAAGGTATTTACTTAAGAATCTGCTTCGTAATTTTTCTTCGTAAAAGTATAAAGCATTATCTTCAGGTAGATATCGTGCTAATGTAAGAACAGGTGGAAACTGTCTCAAATAGAATTGCCTAAAGAAGTGTGTTCGTTATCATTGTTCCATGGGCTGCGGTCCTTCCAGCATGTTCCTCGCTTCCTTTCCTTCCACCAGGGATTGTCCTATGGGTGAGCTTCCTTAGCTGAGGCTGCGATAATTAGACCAAGGTCATGCATCTGTCCCCTGTGGGCCAGTTAGCTCGGCTTGGCTCCATGTCCACGCACACTGATTTTAGCCCAGCTGACAGACTCACAAATGTGTGACCACGTCCCAGAGGACACCAGGGGGAAGGGTTTCTGTGGGTCTGGCAAATACCTCCCTCCAGCGGGAGAAGCAACGCCCCCCACTGCTCTGGTATGGTCATTGTGACCTTAAGGTGGCGCTGTTTCTCAAAGAAGAAAGGCGTGGGGCTGCTCGTACCTTATTTTAAAGAGAATGTGAAATGATAGAACATCATTTCAGGTACATATGGAGTTGGAGAGAATCTGCAAAATAATTTGATGCAGTTCCCCTGCTTTCCAGGCAAGGAAACTGAGACTCAGTAATAGGAAATTCTTGCCCAAAGTCACATCTCAGAGGCAAGCCTAGACCCAGGTCTCCCAGATCATAAGCGTTTTTACAATTTTCACTACGCTAAGGGTTTCCTGGTCCCAATAATTTATCAAGCAACGAATAATGCTTAAAATAAAATTGAATGAATCATTTATATCTAAATTGGTGTATTTCCAAAGAATTAAATTGTTATTGAGTTTCAAATGTCTATTAGTCCTAACCTCAGGCCAGATTCAAGCTGTTTTGGTTTTTATTACAAAAAGCATTTTCATATATCTGTGACTTAATGGATGATTTGTTTTTCTTTTCCACACATCTGAAAGAAGAAAAATAATTGGTATGGGTGGAATTTTATTCTAGACTGACTTTTTTGAAATGTCATTAAGCATGATTTCTGTTTAAATGATCGCAATTGGGACAACATGTGGGTTTTTAAAAAGATGTGCATAGATAGCAGCCTGATAATGAAAATAATTAGAAAGTAGTTTTTAGCCCCTTTTATAATTCATAGAAAGTGGAGCATGTCAGGGAGTGGATGGGGCATGTATACACTGTAGGCATGTACAAAATCTGAATTCAATCTTTTAGAAGATTTCTGCTGTGGAAATTACTTTTTTTTTTTTAAGTAATTTTTTGTTTACTTTCTGGGGATAGTGAGAGTGGAGGAAAGTCGGAGAGTGTGTGCTAGGTTCTCACAGTGGGGGTCATCAAGGCATGGTCAGTGAGCATCCTCCAGGTGTCTGAAGTCTGTCTTACAGAATTCCAGGTCGCTAAAGAAAGGCAGGGCTGGTACCTCTGTTCTTGGCATCAGTTAAAACTTCCTTGAGATGCTGATTAAACAGAAGACATTGTCTCAGTGAGAACACCATCGTTTCTCCTATTCACCTTGCAGAGGTGTTTTTTTCTTTTCTTTTCTTTTTTCTTCTTTTACCCTTTTTGTGTTTTTCCCTACAGCACTAAGGGAGACTAACGAGATCAGATGGTTTCTAAAGTATGGATTCAGGAAGGCGATTTCTGTTTTCTGAACTGTCTATCCAGTTAATTAGATTTTCTCTCATTGCATTTTCCTATGATATAAGAAAATTTCAGAATTCTTAGGCTGTGATCTGCTCTTTGTGTCACCTTCATTTTTGCTCTCTGAAGTGACCCCTTTGCTATATCAGCATTACTTAGGAAGTGGTGAGGAATACAGAATCTTGGGCTACATCAGCATCACTTAGGAAGTGGCAAGGAATGCAGAATCTTGGGCCCCAACTCGGACCTACGGAATTAGCATCTGACCTGTCGGGGTTCCCCAGTAAGTCCTACTCTCATGAACTTCAGAGGAGCACAGACTAGAACACACGAGAGAGCTGGAACAACCATAAACTTTTACCTTAGTTCAGTCCCTATTTCCTTATCAGTGTTTTATCCTTCCCCACAGGGTCACACTCATTTGTGCGATTCCGCACATATGTATTGAGGCTCATGATGTGATGGGCACCATTCTGAGGGCTGAGAGTGCGGATGAAAATCCTTGGTCTCATGGAGCTTATGGGGGCAGATGGAAAAATAAGCTTTGCTTATTTAAAAGATAGAGTGTGCCATGTAGTGATAAATTGTGGAAGGAAATAAGACAGGTTAAGGGGGAGGGTGCGGTGGTGTAAGGGATGGTCGGGGAAGGCCTCTGGGAAGATATGGGGGGAACTGAAGAAGCAGCCATGTGCGGGGCTCGGGGAAGTCCTCCTCCTCCTCCTCTCAAGTCATCACTCGGGTCACCGTGTGCCAGGGTTGCCAAACTTAGCGAATAAGAACACAGGATGCCTTGTATTTTTGAATTTGAATTTCAGATGAAAAGAATTATGTTCTGGGTATAATACACTAATTTTTAATATTATATGTAAATATACCTTAGTACATATACTAATACACAGTGTATGTACTAAAATATGGGATAATTCTTTAGTATGTCCCATGCAACATTTGGAACATATTTATAATAAAAATTTTTTTTTCATGGTTTAGCTGAAATTCAAATTTAACTCAGTGTCCTGGTGACTTTCTGTATGACCAATGAATGGCATTGGAGCAAGCCAAGGCTGGAGGAGATGGCCTTCTCAGTGGAATCACCATTTCCTTTCTCTGTCAGCCTGTACCTTGCTCCCTGGGCCCTGGCCAGGGGGCACTGGGAGGCAGTGGTGGTCTGTGACCTTATTGCCTTATCTCCACAAGGTAACAACTGGATGTGGTTCCCTTGGACCTGTCTTCTGTAGTCAAATAAGCATCTTCTGAACAAAATATTCCTAAAATGTTTTTTTCTATTAAGGAAAAAACCCCACATCTTAGAATATCTCTACTTATGCATTCCATTGTGAGTGTATCATATGTCATCCTCTGGAAAGAAATCGCTGATCATCGCTTTGTTTGTGTAGTTCGGGAGAAACTCGTGATTTATATTCAGGGAACCTCCGCACAATGCAGCGTGTGCAGTTCCAAGTTCTGTTTCTGATATGGGATGTATGACCTCTCCGCCTTTTCTCAGAAGAGTCTATGGCAAAATATCTGTGTGTCTGTGCTTGGTCAACCTTCCAAATTTAAATAAGAGGAAATCTCTCTTCCCTCCCTGCTCCTCTTTTATTTATCTTTTAAAAACCATACCAATTGCCAAGGTCAGGACTGCTAGAATAATGACAGCATTATGTTGCTTGGAGGGAAGTTTCTAGAACTCAAAGCTTTTGTGTTTTCTAATTCAGGGAATGATGACTGTAAACAGATCACATGACTTAGCTAAAGATAATCTGAGGGGCCACTTTGATAGTCTTCTCTCTTATACTTTTGAACACCAGCCATCACACGTGAAAATAAATGACTAACACCCCACAAAACAAACTTCAGTTGCATTTTCTAATAGCAGGTCCCTCCAGAGAGAAGTGAGAAAGAACCTCCTCTTTGCCTCCTGACTTGGGACCTCCCCTGGTGGCAGCAGGTGGCGGTGGGGACCCAGCCAGCCTGTTGGGTGGTGGTAGGGACCCAACCAGCCTGTTGCAATGAGTTGTAGGTCCTGAGCTGAAAATGTGATGGGTTCCTGGGGTGAGGCTGGAGTCTGCCAAACAGTAGGATACCTTTTACAGAAACATTTTGTACATGTGACAACACTGTCAACTCAGCTTTGAAACAGTTTCAGATATATTGATTTTAAAGTATTGCTGACTAACAATTTTTTCCCAAGTGATTAGGAGGAATACATTTTATCTTTGCTTCTAGGGCTCTGTTTTCAGTAAAAAGTGAGAAGGCCTACATGAAAAGAAATTAAATTGCTGTTTAAATTAATCCATGGCTCTTTGGGGGGTGTAAATGAATTTAGAATTGTTTTCTGCTGTTCTCTAGTGCACTGGAGAGTATTTGTTGAACTAGCTGGTTTGCAATTTTAAAAACAATTTTCAAAATTTGGGGTAGTGAAATTGATTGATTGATTGTTTTGTTGTGTGTGTAAGTTGCATTTGTATCTTTCACATTCTACAGGCTTTCCTATTCATTAGCTATGATTTGGATTTGTAAAATCGGGACTCTTTGTTAGAAAATTCAGGATGACAATAAAGTAAAATGCTCAATAAAAGTGAAAAACTAGAAACCCACCACCAAAGACCAAATGAAACCAAACAACCAACCAAACAACCAAATAATCAATAACTAAATAAAAAAAAGGCAACTGTATTTTAATTGCTCACTGGGATATAGCAGAATGAATTTGAAAAGATTTAACTTTATGAAAGTGAATTCTTTAAACCTCAAATTTAAATAGGAAGATCGATAACAATATTAAATTTTTTGCTTATAGTTTTTCACATTAACTTAGGAGTAAAATTATACATAATTTGCACATGAACTATAGAAGTTATGCTACTTGTCGTAGTTGTATATTTTTAAATACCATTGTTTTCTTGTAATAATAGTGATACATCTACATTGTAGCAAATTTAGGACAACGATAAGCAAGAAGAAAATAGAAATCACAGGGAATTGTACCAGGCAGAGAGGCCCTCCAGGAATGTTAGTGTACATCTGTCCTGTCTTTTTTTTAATATGTGTTTGTTTTTTAAAAGCAGTGTTGCCTAGGTTCTTTTAAAACTGTCATTTAATTTGTATCTAACACAAGGGAAGGAGGAGACTGGAAGGAAAAGAAAGGTGCGATTTTGTAACGACTCATAAAATCACCCAAAACAAAGAACCACTGGCCAGATGGAACATGGAGTGCCATGGTCCTCCGCTGCCTTTATTTATGTCATAGTTACCAGTCCATGGCACCCTACAATTTTCATCCTCAGAGTCGTATATATTTTTGAGTGGGTATAAAACACATTTCCATGTGATTTAAGCATGAAGGAGTATGAATTCAGAAGTAATTTGAAATTTCCAGCCTTGACATATTTGAACCTTGCAACTTAATCACGTGGCGTTAGTGGTTAAGACTCTACTAAGCACATTTCTCTCTCTCTCTGCTTTTCACAGACAAAAGCACCAGCCAGGAATTGTCTAGCTCCCAGCCTCCCGAGTAATGGGCATGAATGAAGAAGGAGGAACTCAGAAGACAACTGCTGACAAATTTACATGCGAGCCCGGGGCCACCGTGAGGGACTTCTGGGTTCAAAATCTCTGCAAGGAAACGTGCAGCAAAAGAAAATGAAAAGCTTCACGCATTCGCCCCATACGTGGAAATAAATAGTTAGAAAATGGTGACTCCAGGAAACAAATGTACTCGTCATCATCAGAAAGGTACTTTGTCGTCAGAAAGGTGTGCAATGGTGTGCCGACAGAAACTGGCATTAAAACAACAAGAACAAAAATAGCATGCCTTTCAGCCCGGTGTGTCACCATATTGCACTCGACGTGAGGATATTAATTTCACAGTTTTCGCAGATAAGTTTAAACATAGGAACATGTCGCAAATAAGCAGCGATCTCTGTGAGGCTACGTCAGCTGGGACTTCATAGTCTGCAATTTTTAAATTCAGCCGGGTCCCCAAGGGCCAATCAATATTGGTGGCAATTATTCTTAGTACACAGTCCAAATGAAATGGGTGTGTTTTTTTCTTTTTTATCAAGGTGGGAGATTGTAATATAGAAATAAGCAAATTCCCCAGTGGATGGCAATTGGGCTGGCTAACAGCTGCAGCAAGGCCGCCCTGGGTCTCTTTTGCCTGCTTCTCGGGAGCAGCCCAATAACGACCCCATTATGTTAACGCTTCGATGTGAGCTGCTACTGATAGTTAGCTCGGAAAAAAACCTAGCATGTGTCAAACAAAGAGAGAATGAAATAAATAAATAAACAAACAAGCCCGGAGCACCTCCCAAACCAGCTGCTCAGAGCATCATCCTATCCATACACAGGTTTTATTTATACTCTGGTTTCTAAGCCACAACCTCTAGGGGGCCAGTGCTTGGGACACAGGGATGTTTTCACAAAGCAGAGTCAGTTTACATTCTAGAGAGAAAGGTGGTGAAAACCCTTAAACCAATTTTTTTTTTTTCCAAGATGTAGATACTGAATTATACAAATCCACAGATTTTAGTCTTTGATCTGTTTTTTTTTTTGGGGGGGGGGCTTAGGGGAGGAGCTGAGGTGTTCACGAAAAGGGGAAGGAGGAACAGAAAATAGAGGGGAGAAGTGGGCCTCGAAATGACAGTTCAAGTTCCTTTTCTAAGTGGAGCTCAAGTTTAAGTTAGTGGGCACTTATATGGCTAGAAACACCAACAAAACCCAAGTCATCAAGGGAGAGAAGCGGGGACAGAAAAATGCACGCCGCGACAAGAAATTAGGACTGGTGTCCAGTTGAGTTTCCAAATCCTTGGAGTGGGGCCTCTTTTGTCTTCAGCCCAATCCCAAAGCGGGCTTTTCATCCCATTTGCCCTTTTATCTAATTTGTCACTTAAAATGTCCGAATGCTAAGAATCTAAAATTCTTCTAATGTCATTTTTATGTCAGCTGGTAAAATGAATCAGAACTGCATCTCTGTTACTACTTGTGCTTTCAGACTACCAGTTTCCCTAAATACATGTTACAAGAAATGAAAAATTCTGGAACAGAGCCAAAGATGCAAGCAGAAAAGGCCCATTAAAAACAAACAAAAACTTCCCCCCCAAAAACCCAAAAAAATCCCCTAGTGGTTCTTTCTATAAACCCAATAGCTCACCAGCCACCTTGGAATTAGGAATTTTTCTTGTGAGATTTGGTTATTTTTCTCTCACTTTGAAGGAAAAACTGGAATAAATGGAAAGGGACATTTTAGGAGAGTTTCTAAGCTACTACTAACCGATCTGCCCTTAGAAAGTTCCAAATCATCTTTGATTTGGAGGGAACCCCAAGAGGGAGATGGGAATGAACGTATGAAAGGGCTGAGGGTTATTGAGTTTAAGATAGGGTCTAATTCTTTTTTTTTTTTTTTTTTTTTTTCCGAAAAAAGGATATGGGCGAGGTATTTGTTCACTTATAGTTCTCTGCTGCGATCACAGTTCTTTCTTTGAGTTTCTTTGGCATGGTGGACCAACATTGCCAGGAAGTGGTGGTTACGAGTCCGTATTCTAAAGCTCAAAAATACTTTGTTCTTTTCCCCTTCCGCCTGCTTCGAAAATGTTTTAGAATCAAGGTTCCTGATTGCAATGGTGATTTGTGGTTAATATCATTAGACTTCTGGTTGGGATTAATGCTACTAATTAGTTTTTGTCCTTGACTTTTTCCAATTAAAGCATAGAGGCCTTGGCGTTAAACACCTGGGCAGATTACCTAATTAGGTGACAGAAACATACACGGTTGTTTGCAGGTAATTATTTTAACTTTCGCTCCTGGTTCGGTAGGAAGAACGCTGATGACGAGAAGGACATCCGTCCTTCCTCTTCACTGCAAGACATCAGGGCGTGCGCAAGACAGCCCGTGCCGGTGCTGCCGGCTAAGGAGGCAGCGTTGAGTCCTTTTTTGGTGAATATGTGCAGAAGTGACAGATTTGTTTTTTTTTTTTCCCCCAGACATAAGAGAAAACACACATGCCAGCGGTCCCCACTCTGTGACCCACGTGGTCTTCTGAGCAGGCAGCTTCCGTTGATGAGCCCAGTAGAACCAGAACTGTGCCTTTGGGGGTACCCTTGGATGCATGCTTGTCAGTCCCAGAGCTGAATAATGTTGGGGGCGCCTCATTGCTCTAAAGGTAGATGTATCCTCTTTTTTTTTTTTTTTTAAATTCGGAATTGAAAACCCAACTTCTGCCCTTTATGTTCTTAAAAAAAGAAAAGACTAGAAACTGCTGGCATTCTTTCAACCACGACGGCGGTGCCATGGAAAGGGCCAGGCCCAGATGGAGCTCGCACGTGCTCATGGGAAGGGCCAGGCCCAGATGGAGCTCCGAATCCACCTGACACCCAGGGAACATTCTACCCTTTGAGGCACACACACCGGGAGCTTGTAACAAATACCCGTGTGCTGTCACTTCTGGCCTTTGCGATCTCGGCGCCGTCCAATCCCTGGGAACCAGCCCAAGGACGTCACCGGTCATTTTCTGAGTATGCGCAGAACTTCCCTCCTAAATCCACGCCGCATCCCACCGCCCATCCACACCTCCCGCCTCATCTTTCTCTCTTGAGACCCTGTTTCCCTTTGAGGCCCACCCACCATGAGGCGCCTAGAACTCTCGATGGATCGGACTTCTCTTTCTTCTGAGGCCCTGTACCTCTCCTGCACCCCTGACTGTATTCCCTCTCGTGTTAATGGTATGCGAGGCTCTTAGTTCTCGGCTGATATCAGCCTTTTCATTCATTGCTCAGCCAGCATTTACTGAGTGCTTGGTGTGTGCCAGGCGCCCTTTTAGGAGCTGAAGACTCAATGACAATGGAACAATTTCCCTCCCCGCAATGAGCTTATGGTCCCAGGGTGGAGTTGGGGGAGGGGAAGGAAAGTGAGCTGATAGCAAACAAGTGAACACACCAAAAAATAGAAAACGGTCATATAGTGCTAACAGCTATGAAGAAAAGACTATCGCTGGACAGACAGTGACGAAAGAGATAATTGAGAAAATAATAATGAACATGCGTTGAGCAAGCCCTCTTGTCATTTCTCTCTATTGATTTGTCTAACCCTCATGACAACTCTATGAACTAAGTAATCTCACTCTGGAGAGGACAGCTTGAGACCAGAGTGGTTAGGAAACTTGCCTGAGGCGACACAGGGAATGGACAGCAGAGCTGGGTGGTCTGGCTTCGGAGGTCACACAGGCTGCTATGCCTGGTCACTCTCTTCCTTCCCCCTCACTGCTGCCACAAGAGTGCCTAGGGAGGGACTCGGACGTGGCAGGCCCTTGATGAGCTATGTGGATCACACACCTGTGGACTTCTTTCTCCAAAATGACTCATGCGTTGTCCTGTCTTTCCTTCTCCCACCTTTCCTGCCCTAGATTGAGCCCGGACAGATGATCTGGCATCAGGACACCTGGCTTCTCTCTTTCTTAGCTCTGGTCTTCTTGGTTTCCCGCAGCCGAGCAGCTGCCCAGTCCTCTGAGGATTTGGCTCCGATGGTGAGATGAACACTCATGGGCTGCCCCCCTCTCCCGAGCTGACTCCAGGGAACCCCAGTGGTGGCAAGGCCAGGTCGGAGGTGAGCAAGGCTGTTTAGACCAGCCTGGGGCAGTGTAGGAAGGCCCCGCCACAGCTCAGATGCGGGTAAAAGGCTGTCCCTGGCTGGGAGGCTCCTGGGCTCCCGGGAAGCCTGCCACCAACACGAGGGAATCAGCCCCGTCTGTATCCTGGTGTCCGGTAATAACACTTGTTCTCATAGTGCTTCGTTCACGTGCAGCACTTTTGCTAGAGACCAGGCCGTGTGATACCTGTGACCAGATTTTAAGCGTCATCTCACCCTGAGTGACAGTCCTATGAGGTGATCGTCCTCTAGTTAGTCAGTATTGAGTCACAGGCAGGAGATGTCCCTGGCTGAGCCTCCCAGTCAGGTGTACAGAGGATGCTCTGGCCTTTGGGCCCCTTTGAGCTCCCTTTCCTGGTGCGGGGACGTCTCCATCCCTTGAGTCTGCTCCTCCTCCAGGAAGCACCCAGATGGTCCCTTGCCCAGCCTCGCTTTCCACTGAGGTTTGTCTGCGGGACCTGGCCCGGCCAGTCAAATGCCCCTGCAGCCATGGCAGCTGTTCTAGCGTCGAGCCTCATGTCCAGCATCCCTGGTATGAACCATGGGGTCTCTGCCCGGCGAGAGAGTGGCATGGACACTTGGCTGCAGCATGCCCGCAGCGCACTTTGGGCAATGTTCTTGGCTGCAGAGCTGTTGTCCTGGTCATCTATTACCATGTGAGCAATCACCTCAAACCAAGAAGCTTCATACAGTGGCAATATTTATTTTGCTTATAAATCTGCAAATTGAGCAGGGCTTGGCAGGACAATCACTGTTCCACTTAGTGCTGGTTAGAGTAACTGGTAGGCGGGTGGGCTGGGACCATCTCAAGCTGTCTCAAGCTGATGTCATGGGGTGCCGTATGACCCACCCGAGATTCTGAGGTGGTAGTTTCCAGGATGAGGTAGGATGATCTTTCAGGATTCTCCTGCCTCCAGGGAGGGAGCCAAACCTTTGTACCCCACATCAACCATCGCTGGATGTGGTGTGTCGCCAGAAAGGGGTGTGACCTTGGGCAAGACGGCTATTTTCATCTGAAGGCAATTCCCAGAGAGTGACCTCACTGAGAGCCACCAGAATCCAGACTCCTAGCAGTGTCTCAGCTCTGCAGACGCTCCGGGCAGCACACCACAGCATCCCCTACACTGCCGCTCCCTATTACCTCCCTGACCCTGGAGCCAACTGTCATTTGTCGTTTGTACTTGCCCTTGCACTGTTGTTTGTCCTCTGGTAGAGATCATTTCTCATTTACCTATGTCTTTAGCAAAAGTCACAATGAAACACTCATGTTTCAAGAAAATCGAATGGAAGTGAAGAATGCAATAGGCATGCTTCATTGTGTTGAGCTTTGCAGATACTGCATTTTTTTAAAATAAATTGAAGGTTTGTGGCAACTTTGCATCAAGCAACTCTATCGTTGCCATTTTTTTTTCTTTCCCAACAGCATTTACTCACTATATGTCTCTGTGTCATATTTTGGTTATTTGTCCAATCTTTCAAACTTTCTCATGATTAGTATATTCGTTATGGTGATCTGTGATCAGTGATCTTTGATATTACTATTTTAATTGTTTTGGGGCACCATGAATCGTACCCATATAATATGATGAACTTAATTGATAAATGTGTGTCTTCTGACAGCTCTCCAATTCCTCTTCTTCTCCTAGGGCCTCCCTATTTCCTGAGACACAATAATATTGAAATTAGGCCAATTAATAAGCCTACAATGGCCCCTCCAAGTGTTTAAGTGAAAGGAAGTATCATGTGTCTCTCACTTTAAATCAAAAGCTAGAAATAATAAAGCTTCGTGAAGAAAGCATGTCCGAAGCTGAGATGAGCTGAACGCTAGGACTCTTGTGCCAAACAGCTAAGTTATAAATGCAAGGAAAAGTTCTTGAAGGAAATTAAATGAGCTACTTCTGTGAACACACAAATGATACAGTGAAACAGCATTATTGCTCATATGGAGGAGGTTTTAGTGGTCCAAATATAAGATCGAACCGGTCACAATGTTCCCTTAAGCCAATCTAGAGCAAGGCTCTAATGCTCTTCAAGTCTATGAAAGCTGAGAGAGGAGAAGAAACTGCAAGAGAAAAGTCTGAAACCAGCGGAGACTGGTTTATGAGGTTTAAGGAAGGAAGCCATCTCTATAACATAAATGCGCAAGATGAAGCAGTAAGTGCTGGTGTGGAAGCTGTAGCAATCTATTCAGGAGATCTAGGTAATTGATGATGGTGTCTGCACTAAATCACAGATTTTCAATGTGGGGGATACAGCCTTACTTCGGAAGTAGATGCCATTTAGGAATTTCATAAATAGAGTGAAGTCAGTGCCCGGCCTGAAAGATGCAAAAACTAGGCTGGTTCTCTTGTTAGAGGCTAATGCAGCTGGTGATTTTTAAGTTGAAGCCAATGCTCATTTACTATTCCCTAAATCCTAGATTCCTTAAGAATTATGCTAAATCAATCACTCTGCCTGTATTCTATAATTGAGACAACAAAGCCTGCACACATAAGTTTATAGCATAGTTTACTAAAAATTTTACGCCTGCTGTTGAGATCTACTGCTCAGAAGAAAAAAAATCCCTTTCAAAATATTACTGCTTATTGACAATGTACCTGGTCACCCAAGAACTCCGTTGGAGATGGACAAGGATACTGTTGTTTTCATGCCTAAGAACACAACACCCATTTTGCAGCCTCTAGATCAAGGAATAATTTCAACTTTCAGGTCTTATTATTTAGGAAATACATTTCATAAGGCCGTAGCTGCCCCAGATAGTGATTCCTCTGATGAATCTGGGCAATGTAAATTGAAAACCTTCTGGAAAGGATTCGCCATCTTAGATGCCTTTAAGAACATCTGTGAATCATGGGAAGAGGTCAAAATATCAACGCTAACAGAAGTTTGGAAGAAGCTGATTCCAATCCTCATGGATGACTTTGAGGGGCTCAAGACCTCAGTGGAGGAAGTAACTGCAGACATGGCAGAAACAGCAAGAGAACGAGAATTAGAAGTAAAGCCTGAAGATGGGGCTGACTTGTTGCAATGTCATGACTGAACTTTAAGGGATGAGGAGTTGCTTATTACGGATGAGCAAAGAAAGTAGTTTCTTCAGATGGAGTCTCCTCTGGGTGAAGATGCTGCGAAGATGGTTGAACTGACGAAGATTTAGGATATGATTTAAACTTAGTCGAAAAAGCAGCAGCAGTGTGTGAGGACTGGCTCCGATTTCGAAAGAAGTTCTACTGTGGATAAGGGGCGACCAAACAGCCTCATGTGCTACAGAGAGATCGTTTGTGAAATGAAGAGTCAACTGATGCAGCAAACTTCATTGTCGTCGTACTTTAGGAAATTGCCACAGCCATCCCAACTTTCAGCAACCACTGCCCTGATCAGTCAGCAGCCATCAACAAACATCGAGGCAAAACCCTCCACCAACAAAAAGATTATGACTTGCTGAAGGCTCAGATGATAGTCAGCATTTTTTAGCAACAATATATTTTTAAATTAAGGTATTTACATTGCTTTTTAAAAAACATGTTATTGCACATTTAATAGACTGCAGTACAGTATATGCACTGGGAAACCAAAATAAGTCGTTTGACTCACTTTATTACAGTATTTGCTTTATTACAATGTCCTGGAACAGAACTTACAATCTCTGAGGTGTGCATGTGCTCATCCCTATGTGATTGATTTACAAACGCTCCACCCACTCCACTTGTTCACATTGCTTGCTTAGTCACTATAAATATTTGGGTGTATGACTGCTGGGGAACACTTGGGTAGAGCCGGGAGTCATGGGAGCCACTTCGTTCAGCAGGATCCTCCACTCTTCTCTGCGTTTGCCCCTAATGCCTGGCTGAGAGGGCTTCTGAGTGAGGTACCTCGAGGGAAGCTTGGAAGTAGCAGTGTCCTGTGGTGGGTCTTCCTTTTCCTGTTGTTTCCAACAGAGCAAAGGCATGGTATGTATTTCTGCATAGCACATCGCTCCAAATGTAGTGGCTTAAAACAGGAATAATGGAATCGTCCTCAGGATTCTGTGGTCAGGTGGTCAGACAGGGCTCAGCAGGCTGTCTTGATGCTGCCGGTAATGTCAGCTGGGATCATGTATGTGGCTATGTTCATCTGGGAGCTTGGAGCTCGACAGGGGCTAAAATGTCCAAGGTGGCCACTCATCCCCTAGGCACTCTCTCTACATGGCCTTTCATCCTCCAGGAGTCTGGCTGGGGGCGTGGAAGCTGAACAACAAGAGCAAACTGGAAACTGTGAGACCTTTTAAAGTCTAGATCTGGAACCGGCATGAGGTAACCTCCGCTCCATTCCATTGGTCGAAGCAACTCGTTGGACCAGGTGACAGTCAAGGGGAGGCAAACAGACTCTTCCCCTCAATGGAGGAGCGGAAAGGATGGATGGCCATGGTAAACGCACTGCAATCACAGCATTCTTATTTCTACAGACTTCTGGCGAATGACTATTAGAAGCAGATTTAAAAAAGGGCACAGAGCCATCGATTTCACGCTCCCCAGGCCTGGAAGCACAATCTTTGGAAACCCTTTTCTGAGCTTAGTGATACAGGCTATAAACACCCTGATATAGACGGAGCGGGGCGGGGGGCTCTCTCCAGGGAGTTTTTCCAATACCCCCTGGGGAGAAGTCAACAATTCCATAAATTTCAGCACCGGGAGATTTTGATGTTAAGCTTAACATCCCTCTGCATAATTTCACTCCATCGCTCCTAGTCATGATTGTCACCGGAACCATCGCATCATCAGTACTGTCACCAGCAGCTCGGAGCCTTTATTAGGCACCTAATTGCATGTGGAATGGTGCTGGGAGCTGCAGAGCAGGTACAAGAAGGCACAGCCTGGGCCTGCCCGGTGACGCCTGAGGCTGGATGGGAGGTGATGGAACGCACCGTGGTGGCCGTGCAGACCTTGTGAGTGGACACCTAAATGCAGAGCAAGGCGCTTACATCGCATAAGGCTCAACAAAGGTGCTCAGTGTTGAAGAACCACAGCACAGCACTTTGAGTTCAAGTTCTCCTAGTTCTGCCGGTTATTGCGGCTCAAGGTCAGTTTGCAGAAAATCAATTCACGGAACAACCCATTTACTGCAACTGTGAGATAGATTCCTCAGTCTGGGTCTGAGTAGATTTTGGTTTTACCACCAAAGGCAGAAGCAGAAGCAGGACACAAATCTGCAGAAAGAGAGGACAGTGAACTTCACACATGACATAGCTCATGCATTCATCTATAAAGCATTACGTGATGGGCAAGTGCTCGACCCCAGGAATGTGAAACACTTGGAGGGCCAAAATTTACCTGTGCTGGACCAATGAATTCAGAGCAAAGCAACTGCCCGAAAAAGACTGAAGTGAAACCGTAGTAAATCTACAGGAAAATGAGGATTTCCATCCATCATCTGTGAATTCAGCAAATTTCTGAGTGATCATTAATTTCTGAGTCAATCACTTAGCCAACAGATCATACAGTGAGTTGATTTTTGGTGACTCAGCTGCCTTGCTCTTACTGCTCTGTGACCTTGAGCATATTTTCTCACTGGTAAAGTGGAGATGGGCAGGTAGATGCTACATTGTAAGATAAGATAATGTATGAGAAAGTGCTTTGGAAAATGGAAACAAAACAGTTAGTCTTTAAAGAGAGTAAGTACATTTTAGCAGCTGTCGATGTAAAGACAATTTCACAGAGAAACTGAGGTGAATCACATTTTCTCATCCTCTGGGCCTCTTCTCATATGAGAAGCAGGTTCTGCTCCTTCTGGGGAGATTTCACCCTGGAAATAGATTTTCGGGAACTTCCTATTGCACTGAAAATGTTTTTTCTTCCAAAATTTTACTCCATTTCTATCTACCTTCTATCTATCCTGAGACCTCAAGTCTACCTTTGTATGGGTGGGAAATTGGAGGAGATGATATAGGATTCTCAGGAGAGACGGGGCTCCGAGGCTAGAAGTGGGAAGCAGCACTTATTGATGCAGGCACCGGCTCAGCGGATTCCTATGCAAAGGCTGAGCCCGGATTGCAACATAACAGGCAGTTTTATAGTCTTGTTATTCCTACACAGCCACAGAGATAAGGAAGAACATTAGTTGGTTGGCAAGCCATGAATCAACCGAAGTGAACTGGAGAGTCCTTGAGGTGGGGGAGGGTAGTAAGGAATGGACTCATTCCAGCAGGAAATGGCCAGGCAGTCAACCTGCCACAATGGTCTTCCCAGGAGGTGATGGAGATATCACCTTGAGTTGTGCATTTCACCTGGGGAGAGAAAGAAGGAATGTCACACATTATGGGTGCCAAGGTGATTGTTGCCTAGATGAGCTGGAGAACACATCCAGGTGTCCCCCGGTTGATAAGAATGGCCAGGCCTGACCCAGGCTGGCCTCAAGAGCTCCTGAACAAACATTTCTCTTCCTTCCCCCTGCTCCTCGCCCATCTTTGATACAAGCGGGAAGCATTCGCCATGATTCGGGAACTCATCCTCCCTTCGTCAGCCTTGCATGGAAACCCATAAAGCACCAGGCATTGTGCTAGGCCCTGGGGAAGCCATGACAACTGAGAACAGCGCCAGAAAAAAGTGAAAAACACAGGACACTGCAGAAAAGCAGTGAGTACAACTCTGGGCCAGTCCGCCAGATCAGATAAAGTTTCTTATACTCCCAGTGGAGTGGTCAGCCAGGCCTGGCCTTCAGACAAGCCCGGCCTGTGGGAATCTGCCTTGGAGATCTTTCAGGGGTGGCGGTAGCTGGTGGGAGGGACTGGACCCCAGAATAAATGCAGGATTTATTTAACTACTAGTTGCAAGTTTGTACCTTAAATAACATCTCTCCTATTCCCTCACCCTCCAGCTACTGGTAACTATATTTCTCTTAATTCTAACCAACCCTTAACTCCAAGATCGATTTGAAATGCATTTGGAAATACAGTCTCAGCATTTGCGAAATGGTTTTACTTTGCTCAAATCCCAGACTAAAGACAGGTTATGTGACATTGCAACGTACTCCCTTTTGGCAATCTGTTGATGAGCTTTTAATGGGACAACTTGAATCTTTCGAGGAGCATTTGGGATACCATTAAAATGTCCAAGCATGCTGACTTATGTTATTGTGCAGATGAATGGCATTTATTTGCATATTATTTAGATAGTAAATATTTAGGTACTTAATTGTCTTTTGAAAGTATAATCAAATTTAAATTTTCCAGGTACTTTAAAATTGCTTTTTAACAATTGAATTTCCAAATTGCACAAAATAGATACAGGATAAAAACTTTAACAAATGGTCAAAACAGAAAGCATCCTACAAACCCCCAAATGTTCCTTAATGCTAAAACAGCATTTTGCTAATTCTTACTATGAGCCCAGAAAATGTCATGCATTGGGGACCGACAGACAGAATATCTGGTGCTGGGAGAAGACGGGGAAAATTAGCCCTGATACAAATACAGCTTGAGTTGCCCTTGGACGGAGGTGTGCATGGGTTTGTGTCTGGGAGGCATTTCTTTCTCTTGCCCACAATTTAAAAAAGGAACCTTGATTCTGGTCAAATGTCAAGTGTCGATTATTAATTAATTTGGGATTTATACTATATAGTTCATTATAAGGATCTATATAGGTTTATTACAAAGCAGCCAACCAAAGAAAGGGTCTGTCTCGATGCAACTCCAGTTAAAAGACTTGAATTGTTTCTTTCCACTTCCTCCCCAAAGGATGCATACACTGCCTCTAGTGTGGTAGCAGGAGCAGATAAAATGAATTCTGTTCTTGGAAGTGAGGGAAGAGCGAGAGAGGAAACATGGAAAGACAGGGGTGGGGGGTGAGGAGGGGGTAAGCTGGGGAGGAGGTAGGGCAGCTACCAGCAGGACTGTCATTGAGGCCATGTCCCTAAGGGCCTCCCTACGTGGTGGGAGGTGCCAGCAGCAGCCTGGGTTTGAAGATGAAGTGACTGAAAAGCTGGTAAATGCCTGCGATACACACACACACACACACACACACACACACACACACACACGAGTCTCTGTCTCTGTCTGTCTCTCTGTCTCTGTCTCTTTATCTCTGTTCCACTGTTATCTTTTGGGTCCAGTTGGTCCAGGGCAGGTGGTTGGTGGCGGCAGCTTCCTTAGGCCGGGGTCGCTCATTCTTTTCTCTGCCTTTCTTCTCTTTTCCTCTTCTTGGTCCACTGGCACCGGCTGAATAAGAGGACCAGATAGAGCTGTGATTGAAGCTGCTGCTCCCTGGCCTGGGGAGTGGAGAGATGACCTGTTCTGGGGACCTTGTCTTTCCCTCTCTCCTTCTCCTTTCTGGGCTGGGGTCTTGGGGCTGGATCTGGGCTTGGTGAGCTTCCTCCTGCCTGTATACAGCTGCGTGTGCTCAGCCCCTGGGGGCCACGAGCAATATGCTCGGACCCAGGTCCTGAGCTGCCAAGCTGGTTAATTAGTGCTGGTGCCCAGGAAACCCCATCTGTCCCCAGCACGTGTGCTTCTCCAATTCCCCTTCTTCCCTGACTCCAGGACCAGACAGAATTCCCATCTTCTCACCCTGATAACTCTAGAGTTGTTCCTTCCCTAAGTGCCTTGACATGGGGCCACAAATCAGTCATCACAAGTTGAGGCAAATCCTGATTTCTACCCCGCTCCCTCTGCAAGACAGGTTGTTACAGGCGGGGTGCGGAAGGCAGGGGCAGCTCCCACTGGTGATTGCTGGACCCTCCCTGTGCTGCCCACAGACCCTGGGGGCATTTCCCTCCTTTGCCAGGAGCAGGCACTGCTCCCCTGAGGACGGTTTTGTGGCAATTCCGGACTCTTAGCTGGGTTCCTCCAATGCAGAGCTTGAAACAAGGGCTTGGATGTATCAGTTTATTTGGGGGCCTTCAGGAAGCAGGGGTGATGGAGGAGAGGCTGGGAAACAGAGAGGGAAGAAATGCTGAGGTTCATTATTGAGATTGCTGCTGGAAGCAGCAGGAATTTTGCAGGAGAGAAAAATGTCTTTGAGAGGATCACTTCCCAGGTAGATTCAGATGTGTGGGGTCTTTCAAGGCACACCCGTCATTATTCAGATGGACAGGTGAGGGTTGGGGAGACTGTAGGGAAGCCCTAAGTTGCAGTGAAATGAGTTCTAATTCACAGGGTGGGTGTAGAGTCTCTCTCCTACTTAAAGTGGCTTAAACTCATTCAATTTAGCAAATACTGGTTGAGCACCTCTTACTGTATTTCACGTAATCTGAGATATCATCGGCTGTAAGGCATGCTGCTATTTTAAGACGTACTAAGGAAAAGGCTGTCAACAAACTATGATACACTGTCAAATGTAAGACACCTTCCTAGTTCAGAGATGAGAAAGTGTGAAAAGAATGTGGGTTTGGAGATAGATACACCTATGCCCCAACTAGTGGGCATAGATAGGGGTCTTGATGTACAAATGGCCTTTGTCCCAAGAGAGGAGAAACACCACACAGAGAGATGGCAAGCACATCAAGATAGACCAGGATGAGAGAAACAAATCAACTGTCTTCAGAGCACAGAGGAAGGAGAGATGAATTCTGGTGGGAAGGAATCAAAGAGGACTTCCTGGAAGAAGAGAGGGTATCTGACCTGGGCTCAGAGGATGGCAGGGTTTGGACTGAGGGGGAAAGGTGCTCCGTGTAGTGGAAACCACATGGCAAAGGCTCTGAGCTGTCCTAGAAATGCAGTGATTGTCCTTGTCTGGAATGTAGGGTTTGCGTGTGAGCAGAGGAGCAAAGGTTGAGAATAAGAAAAGCAGTGCACATAGCCTTCGACCCTGAAATTCCGCTCCTCAGTGTATGCCCAAGAGAAACTCCTGTCCGACTGCACCAGGAGGTGAACGTGTCAACATGTTGGGCAGAACTGCTTATGGCAGCAACAAACGGGAATGCCCCGGGGTGGGAGGAAGTGTGGGGAGCCGCCTTTAGGAAAGTCAGCCTGGGCGCAGAGCAGAGCGGGAGGCTGGAGCGGCCACACTTATAGTGGACAGTCCAGACCAGGGGCAGTGAGGTCCCAGACCTGGACGGTGGCCGTGAGAACAGAGAAGAGGAAGCACGCATGAATGACACGGTAAGGGAAGGGTTGACAGGACTAGGGACAGGGGAAGGTGGTACCAGGAACAGAGGTTGGGAATTTCAGACAAGGAGCAGGAGTCTTTTCATTTTGTTAAGGGAGTGGGAAGTAAGGATAATTTATTTGGTCTTGGACGTGAACCCACCAGGGCACTTAGACCTCGCTTTGAAATCAGTTGGCTTTGGTGACATGGTTTTGTCCCCACTCATCTTCTGTTCTCAGACTCCTTCGTTAGCTCCTCTGCCCCCTTAGTGCCCAGCTTTCTGAGGGTCCTGTCTTTGGGCCACGAGGCTCCTTGCTTTGTACACACTCTATCTGGGGGTTCTTGTTCCAATTCATGAGCTCTACCTCTAGCCTGACCTCCCTCCACCCCACTGAACTTGTCCATCATCACCTGAGGTTCCCACAGTCCCTCCAACCTAGCTTTTCTCCAGTGAAACCCCTTATATTTCCAAAACTCACCTTTTCCTTGTGTTCCATACCGAAGTGGACCGAGCATCCCTACCCGTGTGCTTGCCCGACCTAGAAACTGGGTCTTCCTTCTATGTCCTCCATCCCAGCAGCTTCTTCGGGCCTCCCCTCCTGTGCCTTGTCTGGCATTCTCCTGCTTCACTTGTGCATTCTGACCTTTGCTGTGTGACTAGCTCTAAGGTGTAGCCTGTCAGCAGGGCGTGGGGTCCCTCTTGCATTTTGCCCGGGTCCGTGGGGACTTGCTGAGTCATTCTGGCTTGTGTGTACACTCGGAAGTCCAAGGAAGATAAGTCCAAGGAAGATATTCCCTAGGATGAACCGTGACCAAAGGAGGCAGCAGCTGATGGGGAAATATTCTGTCCGTGTTCTGAGGTGACAATTCCGACGTGTCTTCTGCATACTTTATCAGGGGATCCAGTCTCAGATGCCCAAGAAATAGTCTTTGGACTAAATTCTAAATTAAACCACCACTGAAACAAACTTTATGTTGCCTGCATTTCTTAACAGTTGCTGGTCCCACGGGGTATCAAGCTGTAGAGAAGTACTGGGAAGAAGGTTCTGGAAGGTGTCCTTAGCTACTGGGGTAAGGAGGGGATTGGATCTCACCTACACATTGCTTTGCAGTAATAGCACCCTTATTACTTGGGCCCTTGTCCGCTGGATCCTTTCTTTCTCTTCAAAAATGTATACCCTGCTTCCCAGTACCAACACCTGCGTTAGATTCCGAGGGCCGCCATGACAGAGTATCGCGAAACAGGTGGCTTAAAACAACGGAAATTTATTGGCGTAGATTCTAGAAGGCCGGAAGTCTAAGATCAAGGTGTCAACAGGGCCACTGTCCACGAGCTCTAGGGAAGTTTGCCTCTTTCTGGTGTCTGACAGTTGCCAGCCATCGTTGGTGTTCCTTGGCTTGTAGTTTTGTCATTCTGATTTCTGTTTCTGTCATCCCACGGCTGTCTGCCCTCTGTGTATTTGTGCATCTCCAAATTTCTTTTCCTCGCAAAGACACCCATCATTAGACTTAGGACTGAATCATAACTCGATTACGTCTGCCAATGTGATGTTTCCAAAAAAGGTCACATTCACAGGAGCTAGGGGCAGGATTTCAATGTGTCATTTGAGGGGAGGTGACACAATTCAATACACAACAACTACGTGTCACCAGACACTCCCTCTGTGTCAGAGACTGTGTTAGGTGTGCTGCCCAGAGAACCATATTTAATATTCCCCACAGCCCTGCCATGTAGGGGTATTGTCACCCTGATTTTATACGTGTAGACTCAAGCTCAGAGGGGCCACACATCTAGTTGAGAAATAAGAGCACCCTGAGGTGTGTGTCAGATGCCATCAGCAACATGGGCACCATGAACGAGATGGTGACAGAGAGAAGATGTCCATGGCCTTATATTCAGCAAGCGTAAATCTGATGATAGAGTCAAGGTCAAAATATTTGAAGAAAAAAGGAGAATCTGTAAGAAAAGAAATAGATATGCAATTATGAACTGAGCATCTCAGACTCAGAGGTTGAGCAAGTCCTGGGCTACTTTTATTTTCTAAAGCTCCCAATATATTAGGTAAAAAAAAAAAAAAAGTGGAATGCCCAAATGGAGTTACATAAAGTATAAGGCATATTAAACATGGACCTTGAACAACTGAACGTTTCAATATATCATAAATACAGTGTCAGAGTATTTAGCCTCAACTGGAGGTAACATCAAAAAGTGAAGCCTCTGGGAGTGTGAGCTTCCAGTTCTGGCCTGAATACGGACCACAGAGAAGAGCAGACATGAACAGCACGTGCTGGTCCAACGGTGAAGAAAGGGTGAGCACCGTGAGCACCCTTCTGCTTGGAGGAACGAAAATCTCCCCCTGCACAATGACCAGCGGGGCAGGGCTGAACGTGCGAGTGGCCCATGCGGAGCAGGCTGACAGAGCAGTTGGTGACCCCGTTTCCCCAGCTTTCATGCGAAGATACCCCAGATGTCCTGGGAGAGCCGTTGGATGCTCCGAGCTCTGGGTTGTCATGCCTCTGTGGGTCTAACACCAGACTGTGGTCTTCATCCAACAAAAGTGTTTTAGAGAAAACCTTTTCCTGGGGGACCTATGGCTTGTGGCTGCAGAATTAAACCAGAAAAAGATCCCCGCTGTGAAGGGGAAGGGAGCTGCCAGCCTCATGCAGCTCCTCGGAGCAGGTGTTGGAGGCTCGGATTCAAGCAAAAATGGCGCGTGCCATTTTGCTTTCTGATCTTTCTAGCATAAATTTCTCCACTTGCCATTAGAAGCACCCGGCTCCTGCCGAAACCTGCTGAATCCAGGTCTGGGTGCAGGCAGGAGGCACTAAGCATTTGCAGGTGATTTTCGTATACATGGAGGTCTGTGATCCATCACTCAGCTCTGGGGAGGAGGTGGACTGGGGATGAAGGTGTAAGTAGCAGGGCGATCGGTTCAAGTGACTGGGGAGGACGAGGCCCACGTGCTAGTTTGGGCATGTGGGGGTTTCCATCTTGCTGGTCGCTATTTAGGGAAGCCTGAGCCACCTACAGCACCTGGTCTTTCTAGGTGGTCTCCCATCCAAGTACTAACCAGGCCCAATCCTGCTTAGCTTTCAAGATTAGACATCGGGCTTGTTTAGGGTGGCATGGCCGTAGACCATGGACCGTGGCTCCATTGGGGTGCGAGCCCAGGACCTGCTGTGTGTAAAGCAGACACACTAACCACTACACTATGGAACCGTGTCCCAAACTATTTTCTTGCCATTCATTATGGTTACCACTGCTGTGCAGCAAATCATCCCCAACCTAATGATTTAAACAACAGTGATCGTTTTATTTTCTCTCACAGTTTCTGTGGGTAATGAATTCAGAAAACATTCAGCTGAGTGGTTTTGTCTCGGGCTGGTTGGAGCTGGACTATCAGGAGTCTGCAGCTGCTGGGGGCCAGTTGTACGTCTTCCTTGTCTCTGCGTATTCTCACGTGCCTCTCCGGGAGGTCTTTCTGTGAGGGATTGTGTGGGTTTCCTTTCAAAATGACCGCCTCATGGGCCCCTTCACAGCATGGTGGCTCAGGGCCCTGCACAAGTGTGGCAGTGAGCAGAGGAGAAGCTGCGTAAACTTGTATGACTCAGCCTTGAAAGTCACACAGCATCACTTTTGTTACATGTTATTGGTTATAAGTGAGTTGCAAGCCTGTCTAGATTCAAGGAGAGTGGGCATAGATCCCCTCTCAATGGAATAGTTACCAAAGTCTTGGACTATAGAAGATCATGTGGGACTGGAGATACTATATATATATAAAATATATTTTTATATATAAAATAGTAAATATATAATATTTAATTCTGGGTGTGAATATACAATACATACATGTATATAATACGTTACACACTGAATCAAAATATTGTTTTAAAAACGGGAAGTTCCTCTGCTGATCAGTCTGTCAGTGGTGGGGGAAGCTGCCTTTCCTTGGACTGTTTTTAAGGAGTTAGAGCCTGATTTTGATAATGAGGAGCTGGAAATTTCTTGAAAATATACCATAAATAGCATTCCTTCAGATATCATTAAAAAATAATTTGCTTGTTTATGCATAAGTGGGTGCCTAAGAAACACTTCTTTCCATTTTATTGATGAAGAAACTGAGGTTCAGAGAAAAGACCCAAAGTCCCACATAATAATAGAACTGGGACTAACTAGGATCAAGAATTTTCTGATCACCTAGGAAGACCAGGTGCTGTAGGCGTAAAAAATAAAAAGATAAGGGATTATAAGCTGACAAGGTCTTTGCAGTCTGTGAGGTCAATCATTGGGTTGCCCTGCCTAAAAATAAAAAAATAAAAAATAAAAGAATTTTCTGGTTTCCGTGGGAATATCTTAACACTGCTAAACTGTACAATGAAAAATGGTTAAGATGTAAATTTAAGTTTGTGTCTTTTTTACCACAATGAAAACAATAAAGAATTTCTGGTTTCCGTATTAAGCCTCTATCTATCAGGTGGTCCTTGTGGGCGTGGGGAAGTTGTTTGCAGTTTTTCGAAGTCATTCACAATGTCTGGGAGCTGAGGACACTCCAAAACTCATACGAAACCAAGGACCCCTAGCCCAGAGACCGGCAGGGGCTTCCAGAGCCCTCCATCACCCGCTGTGCTTCCGGGAGGACTGGTTGGGTACCTTCCTGACCTCCCACACCTTTAATAAAACCGGGGGGGGGGGGTGCACAAAACAGTCAGCTTTCTCGTACATTTCACTCCTCAAAATCAATAAATACCTGTTGGAGGCCGATGGGCGTTTGATAAAGATTACAGTTTCTGGAAACGCCACTACCCCGTTACTCCCTTGCCCCCCAAAACCCACCCCTTCTTCCTCGAAGAGCTCCTGCCGCTTTTAACAGAGGAGAGAGACCCACTTAGAAATTTCCTTTGTTCCGTCTGAGGCACGGAGGAGCCGAAAGAGAGCGGGCTGAGCCGTCTGGGCTGACAGCGGAGTGACGGGGGTTGGGGACAATGGGCTGCAGAGGAGGCCGGAGAAGTCTTGGGGAAGTTTCCATATGCTGAGGAGTTTGTGAAAGAACTCGAGGCCAACTGTGCTCTTATGAACGGTGCGTGAACCGCACTGATCTGATATGTCTCAAGCGGCCCATAAAAGTTTTACTGCACTTTGTCCACCCGTGGACACTGTGACCTGACGTGACCCAATCAGAAATCTGTTTCGGCAATGTTTTCAGAGGGGATTGCGACGGCCCAGGCCGGGGCCGCCTTGACAGTGTTTGCTTTAATCAGGAATGATGGCTTCTGGTGGGAACGGAAGGCAGGTGGTGCCGGGAGCCGTGAACTTTGTCACAAAGCAACGACTTCTGTAAAATTCACAGCAGTTCCTTCCAATTCTGTCTCAGCGAGCTGCAGTGACTACATATGTGTCCTATGGGCTGCAAGTAATGATGCAAATGGAGTCTCATTTCAATGCCGAACTCACGGGAGGGAAGCTCAAAATGGGAGGAAACGTGAGTCGTTTTAATTGTTTGGAAGTATTCTACCCTATTCTTTTATTTTAATAACTCAGATTAAATAAATAAAAAAAATGAAAAATATAAATCCAATCTTTCCAATCTATTACAGTTAAATCTATTTGGGAGAGATGTCATCTAAATTGTCATCAAATGGCCCATGGCTGGTTAACAACCCCCAAGGAACAGAGTTCACCCAAAAATGTCTAGCTTCCAAAATGATGACTGGTTTTACTCTGAAGTCCCTAAAGATTTGGAGACTTTTCTCAGTGTTTCTAAATGTGAGACATTATCAGCGTGTTCTTCTGGATTACTACTCGTTTGATTCAACACCGGGATGCTTTGGAGCCAGTGTTTAAGGGTCTGTTTTTTGACTGTTCTGATTTTATCTTGTCAACCACTTTAAAATTCCTGCTTCTTATACTTAGTCAGTTTCTTGTTAACCTGTCAGATGAGGCCAAAAAATCACAACCACATTATCAATACCATTTCTGGCATTGGTAACACCATCTTGGTGAATCCCACCTAATTTTAAGTGAGTCCAAATGACCTTGACAGAAATGAAAGCAAATAAAAAATGTGTGACTTCAATAAAGGTATATTAAATGCAAAACCTCAAAGTGGTAGAAGTGCTTTGCAAACATCCAGGTAATAAAACAACAAAAAAAACCACCACTATGACACCCATCACCACCACAACTACCACTGTCAGGGAACTCTGTGAGTCAATGCCACCTGGGAATATTGATCTGCAGAGAACAAGGCCACTAAAGCAGCTCTGGCCAGTTGCATGGTGGCTTTTCATTGTTCCTGATTTTACCATTTTTTTTTTTTTTAAGACTGCCTTCTGGCTTCATTAAATTTGCTTGATTGCTACAGGCAAAACAAGCCTGGTTACTGAATCTAAATTCACACAAATTCAAAGCAGAAGAGCCACTAGAAATTTTGAATGGAAAGGTCTAATTCGGTTGGGCTTGTGGCATTTGGGTGAGTGACCAAAGCAAACTTCACTTTCCCCTGGAGCTGCAATGGCATTGTGGCACTGTGACCCTCACTCATTGGTTATTTGATTTGATGGCTTTCCTCCCTACTTTTAAAAGAGCCATGATAAGATATACATTTATATAAGGCATGTGCATATGTATGTGTGTGTTTCAATTTAGGCAACACTGATTTCATTTGCTTTTGAAAATATTTTATAAATTTTACTATGCCGTTTAAGAGATTTGGGGATGTCTTGGGTTTTGTAAAGCCAAAGCTGAGAATGGACATTCCAGATAGATCAGCTGCACAATTTGGACGCCTATCAAATAACTTTCCCCACTTCCAGAGTGTGGGAAACACAAAAGAAACTCAAGGACTTTTGCTTGGCTGTGGTGAGTGAGGAGCTATGACTTAGAGGATAAGGGCTGAGCTGTCACACTGCCCGGACATTTTAAATGGCTCCTATTTGAGTCTTAACAGACACCTTCCTCACCACCTTGACAGAAGTGGCTGGTTGCCATGCCCAAGAGCCTTGCTCCCCTCTTAAAGCTCCTGATTCCCATAGGCACATGACCGCTAGAATCCCAGCCTCTCTTGCTGATAGTGCCATCACGTGACTAATTTCTGGCCCATTGGTCAGGTTGTAAGTGTAAGAGTGATGTTACAGCTTCTAAGGGCCTTCCTTAAAAGAGATAACTGACTCAGGCCCCCATCCCATCTACCCCTTCCCTCCAACTACGATGATGAAGGTCACACCCTAGAAATCGCAGAGTAAGAAAATTGGGAGCCCAACTAAGGTGCCTGAACCCAGAGTCTCTCATGACAAAGAAGCATATCTTCTACAAGCCATTTTTTTCTAGGCTTCTTATTGAGAACCAAACCTAATTTGAATGTGTAAATTTCTTTTTTTTTCCCCCTTTAAAATTGACCTGCTTGTATGAATTCCCTCAAACCCAGATTCATTCTTGCTACTCGATGGTGGTTGTCTAATACATCCCCAACCACTACTTTAAAAATTGCTTTCAAAAGAAATCCCATGCATTTCACATTTGTTTCTGAGGATTTCTGGTGTGTGTGCTGTAACCTCTTTCCTCACGCTGTCTCTTGGCTTTTTTCTTTATCATCACTACTGTGGAGGCTCTTCGTCTGTACCCACTCAGTGTCAGTTAGGGTGGCTTGAAAGCTGTTGGCTGGCATCATCCGAAGCCTTTTCCACTCACATGTTTGCAGTTTGTGCTGATTGTTGACTGAGATCTTAGCCAGGCTGTCAGCTGGGACATGTGATCCCTCCATGTGGCCTGTGCTTCCTTGCAACGTGGTAGCCAAGTGCAAAAGGTGAGCATCCTGAGGGAGTGAGCCAGGTGGAAGCAATGTTACCTTTTGTTACCATGGAAATCATGCAACATCATGTCTACCACATTCTCTCTGTCAAGGCAGACGCAAAGTCCTGCCCAAGTTCAAGGAAAGTGGAAATAGGCTCCACCTCTTGAGGAAAGGTAAAGAAGTTCTGGAAGAGTATGGGGGAACGGACAGATTGTTGTGGCCATTTTGGGGAAATGCAGTCAGCCACCTTCCTCATGGAGCACCCTTTACTGGCCACCGCTCCTGGGTTTCTGGGCTTGCTGCCTTCCAGTGGAGCTCTTGCCCACCTCCACTGTTCTCAGTTTATTCTTCCTAATAAACCCCCATCGTTTGTGTCAATTTGGAGAAAACTGAAAGCACCCACTTTTAAAATTATTATTTTGCAGAGCCATTGGCTTCTCTTTGTCTCACCCTTCCCATGACCAACTCTGCCCTTCACCTTACCTTTCACAACCAGGAGAGAGGCTTATCTAAATCTTTCTTTAAAGTGAAGATTAGTTCTCTTCTAAAGTAGAAATGGGCATGAATATTAGACACTTTAAGAAATGATATTTTTCTTTCTTCCCTCATACATCACTGACTCTTTTAGGCAATGATCGGTGTGCAGTTAATGACATTGGAGAGATTATAAGGAAGTGGAGGGGCATTGGAAGAAGGCAGAACAGATGAGAATCCTTATTTTACCATTTATTAATACAGTGCGCTTAGGCAAGTTGCTTAGCTGTTTTTGCCTTTGTTTCTTCATCTGTAAGGTGAGAATAATATTCCCCACTTTAAATGTGGAAAATTTAATAGGGTGACAGTGAGATCTGTGTGAAGAGGACTTAGCACCGCAGGAGATCCTGAGAAGTGAAAGCCGGTGATCTTATTAAGGCTGAAGTGGGGGTTGGGTGAAGGGGATAAAAAAGTTTTGTAAGTTGTTAATTTATAATAAATCCCCAAAGAGATGTTCTTGCAAAGGCATGCTTATTAAAAAATTCATCGACAGGGGAAAACTTCTTAGAAGAGAATTAAAAAAAAATTGAGCATAAAGCTGATTTTCCAATATTTGAGCAAAGCTTAGGAGAAGGTGTGGTTAGTAGAAAATGGTCTTTAGTCCTTGGACTCAAGGACAGTGCCTCTATCTTGCTGGAACTTGGTCTCATCATCTGTGAGATGAAGAGTGTGTGGTACCGAACACCTCTGAGGTCCCATACACCTTACTTAACATCTGTGCCTTTTTTATACTATGAATGGAAACATTTGATCAGATGTTTATATTTAAGAAACATGTACATTTTTTCTTGCCTGAAAGTCACTCCAGTGAGTGCAGACTGGAATTATGTTTGGATGAGATACTTTTCTTGGTGGGCTGATGTTCTTAGTGGTGTTTAGAACAAAGGTGTTCTTTATAACAGAATGGCCTGTTCCTAGAAGTTCTCAAAAAGCATGGGAGGTGTCCTTGGTGCTGAATCACAGGCAAGGAGTTAAGTCGCCAACCTAAAATCAGTGAGAGAGGGAGAGGGATGGATGAGGGGGTGGGGGAGGGAGGAGAGAGAGAGAGAGAGAGAGAGACAGGAGGAGGAGAAGAAGGAGAAATCTGACATGACAAATTCCGGGGGGGGGTTGTTGTTGTTTATTTGGTGGGGTGGGGAGTGTGCTGATCAGAGAAAGTCTAGAAAGAACAAGATTCTTAAAAGTAAATCCACAGTGATGCCCAGGGGGTGGGTGCTGCCCAGAGCTTTTCAGGGCTTCCTTGTGTTGTCATGGGGATTAATTAGTCAATGTTTGTGCCTAATTTTGGAGTCGCTATGAGTTAAGCATGTGTGGGGAGCTATGACTCAGATGCTACTAAACTATTTTTAAAAGGGAAAGTATGTTCGGGTTTCTGAGTGGTGGAGCCTGTTTAGGGTTTCTGAGTGGTGGTAGGACCCCATACATGTAATATTGCAGCTGGAGAACACTATTTTGAACAAATTGAATAACATCTTGCCAAAATATGTTTATTTTTGTTAAAATCCTTTAGTTTAAAATTAAATTTGGAAAGTGACTTTTTAGATGAACACATTGGAAATCTAGGAGCATCGGAATCAATAGGGTCTTTAAGAAAGTTTCCTTTCTTTTTTTTAACCCTCTTTCCTCCCTTCCCTATGATCCCCTTTTACTTTTCACAATGTATCTACATAAGAAACATAGGCCTTTCCGTGATATAAAATCTTTATCGGTAGATTAAGAAGCTCAAGTTTATTCATCCATTATTTATTCTTTATCTTTTTAATTCAAAACACTAGATGTGCCTTATTTATCTTTGAAGGCATCAGAGCAGCTAGAATTGCATTGCACCTATTCATTCAACAAACCTTAACTGAGCACCTACTCTGTGCCAGGCCCTGGGCATGGAGTGGTGTTCTATGGTGCTTCAGTTCAATGTTTCCATGTAATATAAGCCCAACGGATTGATTTTTAAAAACAATTATACCTATCAGGAATTGTAAAATACTTGGATTCTTAGATATGTACCAGATATAAGAACACATGTTTCTATTAACTCAAAGTAGACCCTACCCTCATCACCATCAATTGTTTCTGATGATTTCTCCTTACTTTCAGCTAAATTTTGCTTTTTAGTTTAATCCTTCCCAGGTGAAAGGAAGCTTCCTGGTTACCATCTTGCTCTGAAGAAGCGCATTTGTTTTCTGGTCCAGTGAGGTTCCAGGTAACCACCAGTGTATGATGCATCTTCAAGCGGCCCACTGAAGATGTTAGTGGTTGTTAGGAAACTATTTAGGTTTGAAGGAAAACTTAAGGGTTAAAAATAATACCTACACTGAGTCTTTAAAATTACTATTATTATCAACAGAGTCTTGTTTGGAAAACAACATAATATAAAGTGCTTATAAATTGGTTCCCAACAGCTAAGATATACTAATCCATATACCTCTTTACTTCACTAAGAGCACTTTGCATATACTCCATGCATGATAAATATTACTTGAATATTTGAATTATTGATACAATCTGTGATTTGGATCCTTTGATTGTTTTGCTTTCTGTGGCAGGCATCCTGGTCCCAGGGACTCTTAAAGAACTATGCGTGGCAAAGTATGTGTTTGTAACTGGTAGTCGTATTTAGGCAACTGCTCAGTTATGAATGCGTTACTTGTCAAAACTCCATTTGTTAAATGACCATGTGGCACTCATAGCATATTTCTCAATAAAAGAACCATTATGCCCAATTTATACATATGTCAGAAATCTCATTGGGGGCAGGGCCAGAATCTCATCCCTTCAGGTCTAGCACCTGTTTGTTTGTAGTACATGCTTGGTCCCCTCCAGCTCTCCACCTCCTTTTTTCCTTGGAATTCTTCAAGATTCGGCTCAGATGCCACACCCTCAGTGAAGTCTTCCCCCAGAGACCCCAGGCAGGACATATTTGCTTTTTTCTCTGCCTCCCCACAGTACTTTCAACAGGTACTAGTTATCACATCGCATTTCGATGAATTGGTGACAATTTTCTTGGTGTCCCTGTGAACTTCTTGAGGGCAGGGATCCTGGTTCACTTCCCTGTGTATCCATGAAACTTGGTTGTATCTCAATAAAAATTTAGTTGAATCGATATATATCTGTTGCAATTGCAGGCCAGCGCAGAAAAAGTTAGCGTAACGTGTGATACGGTTGAACTTGCGTGCCCGTAGAACCAACCACTGTAGGTAATATAATTTCTAGGCAAAAACTCATTCTGAAGTTCAATGGTGAAAAAAAAAAAGATCTGGAATAGGGGGTGGTGGAGGGGCAGCGAGAAGAGGAAGGGGACCCAAGGCATTTCTGATAGTAACACAGTGACCAAGAGGAAGAGTTTCCAGACCAGTGATAAGGATGTGTCCTTAGTAAGGATAGCCATTGACATGTGAGGGACAGCCATCACATTTGCAAACCATAGAGCGCTTATCAGAGAAAATCTACCTTGTCTCCCTCGCTGGCAGGAGGTGTGGTGTTTTTGGGAGCCAGGGGGAAGTAGGCTGGGTCTCCTCTTCACACGCTCTTGTGACATAAAGGCCCAGCCTGGCTCTCCGAGGCTACAGGGTGGGTGATATATGAGGTGACCACAGGACATTTGGTTTGCTCCGTGCCCCAGGGACAGATAACTGGGTGCGCAACTCACCAAGTCATAAAGAGACACTCAGACATCCCTTCTGTGGGAGTCACATGCAGCAGGGTTAGTGAGAGAAAAGAAGGTGTCAAGTGAGTCACGATGACTTACTTAAAATACAAAACCAAAGCCCACTGAGGGCCTTTAAGAAATGGCGGCTGACTTCCCACTTCAAATCTGTCACTCTTTCTCCCAGCCTCCAACTTCCAGCACAATAGTTCCGTTTTACTAAAAAGGCTAAGTGACAGCATGTACGTTTGGTTCTTCCATGTGATAGATTCCTAAACGACCACAGCGAAATTTGAAGCAAGAAGTCAGTGGCAAACCGAGAGAGACGCCGGTGGAATCCTGGCCTGATCTTTGCACACCGCATGCTTTGCACACTCACTGGATGCGTATGGCAGGAATCAAAGTCCTCCTGGCTGGACTTGTCTTCTGCTTTGTTTCATCGGGTCAGACTTTCAAAAGAGAACTACCCCTTCTGGTCATTTGGGGGAGGGTGTGGAGACAGAAAGGGGCGGAGGAAAGAATATATTGAAAGACAAGAGTGCGGAGACAGATGAAGTCCAGTGATGGCCAGCAGCTCCGCTTTGCTGCCGGCCGGCAGAAGGCCGGGAGGAGGGGAGCATAAACAGAGGCATCTGGTCCCCCAGCATGGAGCGGCGGGTCCGTGAACCATGGCAGATGCAGCCTCAGCTGTGATTGGGCACGAGGCATCAGTGTCCAAGCCTGGGTCACGCGCAGGGCCCGTTTTAACTGTGACAGTGCAGTGTCAAACTGCCATTCTTTCTTTCTCGGCTGTTTTTTTTTTTTTTTTTTTTTGGCCTCTGAAATCTGCCAGCTCTCAGCTCTCAGAAGCAGCATAGACTAGGCCCCTCGGGTTCACGGGCTGGAGGAAGCGGGCAGGGAAAAGCAGTGAGTGACATACAGAGAGGGACGCTGGGAAAGGGGGGTGAGGGACAAGAAAGCCAGTAGCAAGCACGGGAAGATGTGAAAAGAGGCCTCTTTGGGTTTTTGCGTTGTGGGCAGCATTAAGTTTAGATGAGGCACAGGTGCCGTGGTTAGCAATATTATGCAGAAGGACATTTTAGTGCAAACGTGTGCTTCGGGAAGACTAAAGAAAGTGTTCTTTATCAAAGCCTAAGAAGAAAGCCAGTCGTATCAAATTTCTTAACAATCACTTGATTTGTTTGTAGAGGAAACCAAAAGAATGGGTATATTTGAGTAAGAGATACTGTGTTCTGGCAGAATGTGACTTTGCTCTCCCTGCTACCCAGGGATGTTTTGTCACATAACTGCCCTTGCCCCAGGCTCCTCTGTGGGGTGTTTGATGGAATGGACCCTTCTCTGAAGGTGCTACCTCTGGCAGAGAACAATTCTGAAACCTCTTCCAGAAGTGATTCCTGACACCCTGCCTTTTTCCATTTCAGGGTTTGCTTAGTGTCTGTCTGTCTGTCTGTCTGTCTCTCCTTCCCTCCCTCTCTCCTTCCTTCCTCCTTCTCTCTCTCTCTCTATCCCTCTCTCATTAGGAAGCAAGGAATTATTTATAGAACTGGTTTATTTAAACACACACACACACACACACACACACACACACACACACACACACGTGTGTGTGCATGCACTCACTCTCAGGTCAGGTTTTTACTTTCTGTTTGTTTCTGAAAGCCCGGAGGTGGGAGGGAGGAAATCGAGCCCAGATGCAAGGCTTTTATGTTTAGCCTCCTCTGTTCTCCTTTCTTTAGCTCATGTCCTGTGGGGCTCCTTCTGGGTGTTTCTTATTTTCTTTCCTGTCTCTCATCCTGCAGGGAGGGCCTAATAAGTCAGACATGACTTAGAAATCTCGAGGCAAAAATACTTCCTGGTTCTGGATGGAAGGACCTGGAAAAAGTACTTTAGTGGTGAGGGATCCAAGGGCCTGGGCCTTAGAATCCCAGAGAAGTGCGATGGGTTATGTTTACAATTTAAAACAAACAAACAAACAAAACAAACAAACAAAAAAAAAAAACAAGCAAGTGAGCCAAGAAGCAAACAAAAACTCTAATCATATCATTCACCGTAGTCTGATTTCTATTAAAGCCAGATTGATTCCTAATAGATGTAGGTTTCTGGGCCCCTAAATCCTGGCATTCTCGAGGCCGATAGAATCCACCTCCTTTCCCGTCTTCCCCACCTTCCCTCTCAGCGTAGATACACAGCCCTCGCATCCTATGTCTTAGCATTTGTTTTTATTTCTCACTAGGTGTGTGTTCTATACCTACATTGAAGTCCCTTCCGACTCTTTACCTCGATGATATCTTCCCCGTCTCTCTCTTCGTGTCTTTCTGTGTCCCCTCCTCCGCTTGTCCTAAGAGGCCGATCTTTCTGTCCTCCCTTCTGCTCCTCGTTCCGCTCAAAATCTTTTGGAACACGGCACGGGATGGTGCTCTGCTACCCTACACGTTTCTTGGTCTCTGAATAAGAGAAGTCACACGGATGCGCTGGCTCGAAGCGCACAGGGAAGCAGCGTCGTTTCTAAGTGGCGTGCCATCCGGTGTCCGCGCCATTTGTTTTCCGTGGAGTTTGTCCCTGTCCAGATGAAGTCTTTCATTCCCCCTACGCAGAGTCTCTCTGCGAAGACCATCTCCACGTTAATTATACCACAGGGTGTACTGAACGGCAAACCTTCACACCGTTGTCGGCGCGGGGTGCCTTCCCTCTCCAAACATCTGGCCCCCTGATAAATTGTCACAGTGCTCTGGCCCAGTGCGGAGCCCGTGCGCGCTGCTCGAGGTCTGTTCTCAAGTTGTTGTGGGGACCCCGCCGTATGATGACAATTAGGAGCTGTTAGTGTGCAGATGAGGCCTGCGAGTGGCAGGTGGCGGGAACGAGCCTCAATTAACTAACAGGCACCAAATCCCTTCCTAATGAGGCTGGGCCACCCAGATGAGCCAGGAGGCATGTGTCAGTGACAGCAACAGAGGATTTGAATCGGAGGGGGGAGAGGCCGGTCAACAGGTACCTGACTCAGCCACAGAAACGGCCCTTTCGGTTACATGGCTCAGGATAACAAACCGGCTTAGGCCGGGAGCAGGGTGTGTGCTGGGTGGCACCTGGCAGACTCAGTTCTGCATATGTCATCTCTCTGGGTGGCCCCCTGGGTCAGTTCACCTCCTTCATGTGGTTGGGGTGAAGAGTTAGACCGTCTCCCAGGATCTGTGGTATCTGAGATATGGCGGCCATGGTGCAAGGTAATGACTGTAAGAAATGTAATAAAGGGCCATTGTCTGGAATAGAATTTGAATTCCAAATCAGACACACCGCCATAACCGTGTGAGTGTCACGTTGGGTTTTGTGGTTAAGGGCCGCTTGCCATTTCCATTGCAAATCTTCTGGGGCTTTGTGTGAATTCATCATCTGAACTGATATGGGGTTGAAACTTGTCTGGCTCACTCTGAGCTTGTACGAATTAGAAAACAGGAAAAACTTTTAAGAACACACGACGTGTCAACCGGGCGGCATCGCCGGGAGAATTCCGTGCTCTTGGGTTGCTCCAACCCAGGCATGCAGGAGCAAAATCCATTCATGGCCCTGCAGTGCGAACCCACCCAGTTTTTCAAGAACCTGAAACAGACTGAGATCTCTCGCTAGGTGTACACGCATCACTCGACTGCTCTGTGAAGGAGAGGGCCCCATAATACATGCGTTTTTCCCGGGGCCACGGCTTATGCCCTGGGGAGTCTCAAGAGGGACTTTGTGCTGTGCACAGTTCTCTAATCATAAAGTCACATTCTGGTGTGGGGTGAGAGCTGTGTTTGAAACTGGTTATTTGCAATCATTCCCTCCTTCCTTCATTCTTCTTGTACAGCACACAAAGTATTGGAAAAAAAATCCAATGCCTTAAAAATAAGGCACAGAACTGCAGTTGGGGACATCCACACGTGTGACAATGTTTGGATAATCTCGTGAAACATATGCGCCAAGCTGCAGAGCTCAGAGACAATGGGTAAACCAAGAACCCACCGGGGACCAGCGCACGTTTCTCTCCTACTCGTTTCTGATCCAAATAGTCTTTAATTGAACATTTCTGTCCTTTCCCTAATTTTGTTGTTATAACAACATATGTTTAAAAAGGATTCTCCTTTAGAAAGGGGGAGGCGGCCAAACTTTATTCATCTAATCAGTTTTATCTTGACATGTTTGTAGCTCCGTGACCTAGAAAATCAAACACTCTATTTAAATTCTGCAGCATAAAAGGTGCCATTCGTTGTCATGAGTATCATGTCCTCGGATATTCTCCAAATCTTTTAGGGTCAGTCCGGAAACACCAGTGACTCTGTTGAGTTGTAAGGCTAAAGGTGGTACAAATTTCATTTCCTTTTTCCTCCCTTCCTCCTCCTTCCCCCCATCTCCCTGTGTCAGGAGGGGTGCCTAGACCTCCCTCCAAATCTTTCTACAAGGTATGTCTTTGTTCACTGGGACAACATTGGGACAGGGGTAGGAGGTGAAGCTGACACTGCTTGTATCTTGTACTTAGTCATACCGGTTCCATGCCCAGGACACCTACTCAGGGAAGCCTTCTGTGACTTCCCCCAGTGTAGATTTCTTTGTTGTTGCTGTTCCAGACCTGTGTTCTTTTCCTTCTGCACTCTTTGCTCATTCTTTCATGTGTTTATTTAATCGTCTCTCTTCTGGACCAAGCTCTGTGAAGGAGGAAGAGTCTGTGTCTATTTAGGCTCACAGAGGTGTCACCGAGCTCTGGCACAGTGCCCGGCACATAGTATCGATGAATGTTTGTGCAATAAACGAAAGAACACACAAACAAAATGAATGAAAGACCTGGGGTGCTGCTGCTTTTGGGGAACCACCGTCAGCACCCCTGGGTGCACAGGAGAAGCATCAGGAGGCTTTCCAGAAATAGTTGCTGGAG
>CM053507.1:5479202-5504627 GCA_028627145.1 Eidolon dupreanum
GAAGGGCAGTGTCTCTGGAGCCTTCAGAGTCGACCTCTCAAACACTTGAGTCCCAAGCTCTACCCCAGTGAGTGACCGATCCATACCACGGAAAAATCCTTTTCATTTTGTAGCCATTAACTTGGGTGCAACATTTTGGCAACTTCTGCCCTGACACCTAACATTAAAACAAACAAACAACAGCCCACGAATGATTAGAGCCACTCTCTGTGGGCTACAAACATGTCGTCAGTGCCCATTATAACCCTGCTTCTACCCACCCCCTCCTTTATTCCGGGGCACTCTCCCATCTTTCCCTGTCACTCTTCAGTGGTGGATCCCCAAACTTACAAGAGCTTTTGAAGGGCCAGGCTGAAGGCTCAAAAAAAAAAGGCAGTTAATGACAGAGCCCAGATACCAAACATCTCTGCCATCACATGGAGGGCCCACAGGTGAGCGGGCAGGAGCCTGCTGGATGAATGTGGTTTTCGGGGTGCGTGCGGAGGCAGGTGGCTGGGAAGGCCTCACCTGTGGTTTGGTTCGTTCTCTCCCACTGCTTTCTGCTGGGGTGTGCATCTTCCCCGCACTGAGGGGCAGGCCCTGGATCCGCCTGCCATTTCTGCACGGGTAGTGGTGGCCTCGACACTTGTACTCATGTGGAAAGAAAGTGTTGCTCTCATTTATACTAAAACTTAGGGGTGGAACTCGATGAGTGGTGAAAATAACATCGAGAACCAGGTAGGAGCGAACCAAGGATAATCCGAGCAAAAAAAGATGCTCTGGCAACCCGCACCCCTCCTAAGAACGCAGGGCACAGCCCTCAGACCTCAAAGAACCAAAGTCTCACTGAGGTCAGGGCCGATGTCCTGCACATATTTATTTATAAGGTGTTTTGGTGTTTTCTTTGAGACACCCCGGAGCGCATCCAGTGGCAATTTCCAGGTGAATTTCGCAGCCGGGTCGGCCTGTACCTGGACAGACAGGGTGGTCACGGCCCCGCCCCCACTGTTAACATAGGACAGCTGTCCCCCACTGTTAACATAGGATAGCTGTAGAACCGGCCCTCCCTCTGTTCTGTGGACCGATGAAGCTTGCAGACCACACCTCAGAATAACGTTTTTAAGTGCAAAATATAAAATACTCAGGACTACAAAGGAAATCAATTATATTAAAATACAGCGATGAAAATATGTCTAAAGAACAGATCTGTGATATATGATTATAAGAGCGGGTAGAACTTTTAATATGTATGTCATTTCGAAGTAGCGATGTAGAAACAGTATTTTGCGATAACTCCAACAATTGTAACGCGACTTGACAATATCAGCAATTTCTATTGGTGACCAATACTACTATGGTTTGTGCCCTACATGCGTCATCAAATTCGAAATTTTAGTTAGAGGTTAGTGATGATGAAGATACAATTTTCTCCCATTTAAGTTCATGGAGCTCAGTTTAAGTCTATAATTGCAGACCTAAGAAGCCTATTATGGACCAAACCGTGTGTGCCCCCAAATTCACACCCCCAGCACCCCTGAAGTCCTAACCCCCCAGTACCTTAGATTGTGAGCTTATTTCAAAATAGGGTTGTTGCAGATGTAATTGGTTAAGAGGAGGTCACACTGGAGTAGAGCGATCCCTAATCCAAAATGACCAGTGTCCTTATGAAAGGGAAATTTGGACACAGAGACAAATGTATGGGGAGAGCATAGGTGACGATGGAGACAGAGGTCAGGGTGATGCTTCCACAAGCTAAGGCCTGCCAAAGGGTGCAGCCACCACCAGAAGCTAGGAGAGAGGCCTAGAACAAGGGTCCCCAGCTTCTGGTCTCCTGACCAGTACCCGTCTGTAGCCTGTTAGGAACAGGGCCGCACAGCAGAAGGTGAGCGGCAGGCGAGTGAGAGAAACTTCGTCTCTATTCACAGCCGCTCCCTAGCGCTAGCATCACCGCCTCAGCTCCACCTCAGGTCATCAGGCATTAGATTCTCATAAGAGCACTGGTCCCTGGTGCCAAAAAGGTTGGGGACTGCTGGCTTAGAAAGATGCCTCCTTGTAGCCTCAGAAAGAACCACCTCTGCTGACTCTTTGGCTTCACCCATCTGGCCTCTAGGATTGTGGGACAATACACGATGCATAATTGTCATTTAAGACCCCACTTTATGGCATTTTGTTACAGCAGCCTGAGCAAACTCATCCGTGGCCCTAGAGTAGAGCAGACCGAGGTTTCAGCTCTAGAGTCACAAGAGCTGGGTTCAAATCCTATGTCCGCTGCTCGCCGGCTCTTCGAGTCTGAGAAAGTCTCCCACCTCTGGGTCTTCGTTCCTCTGTTACAGACAGAGACAGCAGTCACCCCTATCTCGTAGGGTTTCCAGGAGGCTGGAATGGGTGGCCAGCCGCTGTCCAAGCAGTGAAAGCACTACTTGGACACTCCTTGTCCTGCATCACCAAGGAGAGTGTTCTCTTTAAATTTTGAGAAAGATGAAAAATTAAATCAATCTTTTTTTAGGTGAGGCAATCCTGGTTGACCTCAGAGATTGCAAGGACCTTGTCAGCTTATGATCCTTTATTTTTTATTTTCTATGCCTACAGCACCTGGTCTTCCTAGGTGGTCTCCCATCCAAGTACTAACCAGGCCCGACCCTGCTTAGCTTCCGAGATCAGACGGGATCGGGCTCATTCGGGGTGGTTTGGCTGTAGACTAAATCAATCTTTTTAAATGCATTGCCCCCCAAATTTCTGCCAGAGAGGTTTGAGTTCACCACTGATAGCTCCTTTTCTTTCACCCCAAACCTCTCGTTTAGGCGCACAATGGAAGACCACACTCACCACAATTTTGAAACGACATCTGCAAGGGAGTTGTAATATTCTTGGCACCAACACAGGGACATTGTGCTTAATTGCTGGGCTCAGGCACCATTTTGACAGTTACAATACCTGGTTCAACATTGCTGCTAGCCAAAAGTCGCCCGCTAAACATGTTTTCTTAAACAGCGACTGATAAGTTGTTATCTTCCAGCTTCTCCTGCTAATTAGACATCATGAGTCAAAGTTAATTTGGTGGAAAACATTTCTCAACTTAATGACATTTATGGGCAATTAGGCATGTGTGGAAGGGAACGCACATTTACATTTCAGCCTATTTTTCCTGGGCTTAACAAGAACCCCCTCTTTCCCGGTTGGAGATTTCTCATTCTCTGAGGAATATGTTCGATACAGCCTCCTTGTTATGCTAGAAACCAGCGATTGTTTGCACGAAACAAGCTACCACACAGTAATGAGGTGCAGACGGAGATAAAATTAGGCTCAGTGAAGGCTTTTGTGTTGTTTAGACTCCTGTCTCGTGGCAAGAAGTCCCGAGCTTCGTGCAGGGTGAAGATCATGAGCTCGGGCTCACATCACTGATAAAAGGGGGCCAAGCACGTATTTCTCAGCCCAGTGTCAGAAATGGCTTCTGTTTCGTCGCTAATCCGTTTGAAAAACAGCTAGCCATGTAAAACACAGCACTCCTAAATTTCAAAATTACACGCCTTCATTATTGGGTGGTTTTTGTTCTGTGTTGTTTTGTTTTTGCTTTTTGGCCCACAAAACATTCTCAAAGGGTCATTTTGTCATAATGAATGGACACATCCCCTTGCCCACGCCCACTGCATGGAAATCTGGCTCGAGCTGCAGCTGAGAAGCAAAGGCGTGGATAGCTGGGCACTTCGGTCCTGGCTCTGCAATGGGATAAGATTGTGCCCACCTACACCTGCCAGCATCCACTCTCACCTGACTTCTGTCTCTTCTCCAGGAAATGCTTGATTTAAACTCACATGATTGTACTAGTGCTTTTCCTTTGGAAGGGGAGAGTCATATTTATGTGTAGGTACACGCACACACGCGCACACACACACACGCACACACACGCACACACACGCAGGCAGAATGGTTTAATGGGCTTAAAGAACTAAGGTTATGGTAGAGTGCCCCAGTGCAGTAATTCCAAAGCAATTTGCTGGGTTAAGATGCTGAGTGCGGTCTTCTTACAATTAACCAAATCCCCAACCCAGGAGCCGAGCATCTTCCATAGGCACCTGGAATTTATGATTCTGTAAAACCTGGAATACGAGACACCTCTGGGGCCTCGAGATTTGCAAAATTCTCAAATCCCACTTAAATATTTAAAACATTTTACTTTGCTTAATGTACAACATACTTATATATATATGATTATATATAACATAGACATCAGGACCAGTTTGTTGTTTTTTTTACTTGTGATTATTATATATACAATTTTTAAGATCATTTTCTGGGTGATTGTAGGGTAGAATAAAATTGTACATAACAACCAATGACAACAATATTGGAGGATCCTAATTTTATCCTTATGTGTTATGAGCTGATGTTTTCTAAGGCAAAACAAAATGAAACTTTGTAAATATTACAGTAGTAACATTTTAATATATACATAACATATAAGAAATTATGTAAGCTAAATATTAAAATAAGAGGAATGCACACAATAAAATAACAATCAGGTTAAAGCTCCCCAAATCAGCAAAGTCAATAGTGTTCTCTTTTAATAAAGCTTTCCAGGAGATAAATATGATTTTTTTCATGATCTGAACGGCAATAGAGTAGCTTACAGTTCAATTAGATCCGAATGTCCCTCAAATCAATGCAATGCTGAGATCTGCCCCATCTCAGGGGAAAGGTCCACCCTGAAACCCTGGGGCAGTTGTGGGTGGGCAGCTGCATACTGGACACTGTGAGACTATGGGGTGGCCATGATGGTGGGCCTGGCCTCTAGGTGCCTGTTGGAGCGACTTCAGGGGACTGCTGGAAAGTGTCTTTTCCATGGAGAATGTCCTGGTGTTATGTCTTATTTAGACTGCCAGATGCTTGGTTATACCTTTGCTGGCCATGTGGTTACTCATCCTATCTCCTTCCTCATCTGTAAAATGAAGATAATAATCATACCTACATAGTGTCAATGAGCTTGTATATGTGAGCTGCTTCCAACAGTATCCATCACAGTGACAAGAGTTATGATAATGACAGTAATGGCCGACACTTACATTAGTGCTAGATGTTAGCTCTTATTAGCAGTGTGCAGAGAGTAGCTGTGCTGAGAAAGACAAGAATCAGAAGGCCCGGATTTGAGTCCTGGCTAGCCCCTCAACTGTCAACAAAAGCCACACAACTGCCTTGAACCTTAGTCTCCCATCTGTAAAACAGAAATAATACCTACCCTACAAAGTTGTTGGAAGAATCGGCAAGACTGTGTGTACTTCAGGTTGTGACATGCCAACTGTGGACGCCCTGGGAGTAGGTGGTCAAGAGAAGAGCACAGTTTTGACTTGGGTTTCTCCCATGCACTTGGGAGCTGACTGCAGCCTCCGTCTGTGCATTGCCTCTGGACAGCACGCCATTCTCCTGGCCTTTCCCACTCGGCTCCCCCATCACGATATGCCTGACTGGTGTCCTTCTCTGCAGGATCCTGCTTCCTGCTAGGTAACAGCAAGATAATCTAGCCTCACACTCCTTGCTAGTGAGAATGAGGGTGCTAATGACTCTCCTTCCAGGTAAGCATGTATACTTCTACAGAGGGGCTTTCTGGAGCTGATGCCTTTGCCAAAGAAATGACTCTAACAGATGAGTTCGTAGGCAGTGGGAGGGGCCCTTGCAATGCGCTCAGCCACTTCCTCTGTCAGCAGCCCCCTCTACATTTTTACACAAAAGTCTGGCCAAACTCGTCCAACATACCCATCCCTCTATGCCATTCCCCATCCTATAACTCTCAGAAAGCTTTTCTTGAAGAAGAAAAAAATATATATCTCTTAATGAATTAATCAATTCATCCATTATTTCCCGAGTGCTTTATAGAACCAAAATGACAATTGTCACTTATTAAGCACCTACCATGTACCGAAGTTCATACTAAGTGCTTTATGTATATTATTTTGTTTAATTTCACAACCCCCCTTTCCCTACCTTACAGATGGAGACAAATTTGTGTGTGTGTGTGTGTGTGTGTGTGTGTGTGTGTGTGTGTGTGTTTTAGTTGTGGTAAAATACGCATAACATAACATTTACCATCTTGACCATTTCTTAAAGGTATAGTTCATTGGCATTAAAGTGCACTCACATCTTTGTGTGTTCCATCCACAGAACGCTTTTCATCTTGCAAAACTGAAACTCTGTATCCATTAAATACCAACTCTCTATTCTTTTTGTCCTTAGCCTTGGGCACCCACCATTTTACTTTCTGTCTCTATGGATGTGATCACTCCAGATGCCTCATATAAATGAAATCACGCAGTGTTTGCCCTTTTGTGTGTGTCTTATTTCACTTAGCATAATTTTATCAAGGTTCACATGTTGTAGCATGTGTCAGAATTTCCCTTCTTTTTAAGGCTGAATGGTACGGATACACCACATTTTGTTTATCTATTTGATGGACACTTGAGTAACTCACACCTTTTGGCTATTGCGAATAATGTCACTATGAGCACAGGTGTACAAATATCTCTTCAAATCTTCACTTTCAATTCTTTTGGGTATACACCCAGAAGTAGAATTTCTAGATCATATGGTAATTCTATGCTAGACCATATGGTAACCTTTTGAAACAAAATGGGAACCCACGAATTTCTACTGATATAAATACATAAATGGGTAAACAAATAAATGGAAGAAGTAAAAGCTTTTCCTTAAGGTAAAAGCTTTTTCCTTATTAAAGAAGGAATGATGGAATTAGAAAATCAATTGGCAACCATCATAGTAATTGCTAATCCAACTAAGAAACATCAACAGATATTAAATATAGAGAGTGAAAGTTTGCTAAGATGTTTATGGTTTCAAAGTAACTCCTCACAATGTAGCTTATTAATTACAAAAGGGAAAAAAGTAACTTTACAGTGGAGACAAATGGAAAACATCACTTTAATCATTTGATTTACGTTAAAATCAAATGTAAGTTTGATTGGGGTAAATTAAAGTGATATACCACTTGGCCAAATGCAATGAGAAGAACCCAGCCTTGCTTCGGGGGTGTCCCTGGCAGAGATGCATAGCCTGAACCTAATAATGAGAACTCATCTGAAAAACCCACACTGAGGGACAGTCTACAAAATAATTGGCCTGTAATCCTCAAACAGGTCAAGGCCATGAAAGACAGAAACTGTTCCAGAGTGAAGGAAACTCAAGAGATGTGACATCTAATTGTGGTGAGTAATCATGGATTGGGTCCTTGTGCTATAAACGGCGTTATTGAAATGACTGAAGAGACTTGAATAGCATGTGAGGGTTTGATGGTTGTACGTATCATGTTGATGTCCTCATTTTGACAGTTGCATTTTGATTATGACAGAGAATGTCCTGGTTTGTAGGAAATACACACCGAAGTATTTTGGGGAAATGGGGCGTGATTCTGGCAACTCACTCTCCAATAAATTAGGAAAGAAAAATTTTTGTATTATTCTTGCAACTATTTTATAATTTTGAAGTTATTTTAAAATAAAAGGAATAATATTTTTAAAAGTCCACAAGTTAACATGCAACATCTGAATCTGAGCCCTAGTCAATAATGAATAATGCATCAAGCAAAGGCGCATCCTTTAGAGAGTGTGATAGCCCTCGGTCTGTTACCTCAGCCCGGCACTGAAGAACATCTCTCCTTTGCTTTATTAGCCAGCGTTGGACACATTTTCACAATGGAGGTGTAGTTTTCTCTTCTTCATCTGAAGTGGATGACATATGACATTGCCCAAGAGTCTAGAACTGAGGCTACGTCCATGCCTGTTAGAGAAGCAGGAACAGGTGGACTGGAGAGGCCACTCTCAGACGTCCACCTACCTGCAGGCTGTGTGTGCTGGAAAAGACCGCTCGCTAGACAACAGCAAGACTGAAGATGAAATGTCGTGCCTCTCCCATCCAGGACACTGGGCTCACTACCGGGGTTATCATTTGTTTGGAGTAGTAGTGGAGAAGCTGGAAGAAGAGGGGGTGGGAGTAGAGTGTCACAAAAGGTTTTTCGGGGCAGGCAGAGGAAATCAGACTTGGTGGATCAAACATGGGAAGTCACTGCTGACTCCTGAATAGAGTTCAATACATTGACAATGGCACTGGGAGAGATTAAGAAGTCTGACTCAGAGCAGTCGGCTAGACTAACCTTCTATTTCCAAGGGTGGGCATTATAAAATTATAGTGATTAAATACATGTGGATATTCAGAATTAATTGATGCATTTGGTTTGTCATGAGAATTAAATGAACTAACACATGAAAAATCACAGCATGGTGCTGGGAACAATAACTGTTAGCCAAACCAACACACCAGCCCCCGAACAAGAGCTGGGCATATGAGAAGCAGCTTGCTTAAAATGCCTAAAAACCTTACTTAATGCCATTGGCTAAAAACCCCAGTGTGAAAGCATGGTGTTGGCTACCCCTCTCCATCAATACCAGCATTGTGACCTCCTTATTTTATTCATGATGGGGCTTTCCCTCTAAGGAATTCCAGGGTTTTTTTTACAAACTTTAAATTACCCAGGGGAAGCAAATCCTCACCAGCCAGAAAGCAAAATAACTCCTCAACCAAAATAAACTCTCTCCACCTCTCTCTCTCCCCAAGCGCCAACCCCCTCACTTAAAATAACCCAGGCCAGCTTCCCCCACGCGTGCCCAGCTGCTGCCTCTGACAGCCACCTCCTCTCTCCGGTGATCAGCTGACCCATTACGTTTTGCTAATGAACCTGTGCACTTTAATCGGGAGGGTTTCTTTGGAGAACTTCAGCAAAGGTGCCCGTCTCTCTTTGGTTTTTAATAACTGCCCTCTGACGTCAAACACTTAGAATCCCAGCGCGTCCTACTCGCAGCGAACCTGGATTCTCCTGCCAAGATTTTTGATATTGATGAAGGCGTCTTGACGCTCGGATTTGCAATGATCACATACAGTGATTGTGGTTATTGGTCTCCTGGGAGAAGCAGCTCCTCTGACGTTAAAACTCCCACAGAGAAACCTGGCTTTGCCCGAGACCGGCATTTGAGACAGAGGGGTAGTCGAGAACCATGGGCTGTGATTTCAAGAGCTCTTGCTATTCCACTTGTGAGCAAACTTCTATAAATAGAGACTAAACAAATAAGTCAACTTCCAGGTTGCCAAATGGTTTTGGGAGGAGCCCCAGAGCAGTCTTGATTTACAACCCACTGGCCAGTAAGGGGCGCTGTTGATTGAGAGACTGTGGCTGAAAGATGCGGACGAGAAGTGACCAGCGGATGATTTCGTGTTCTGTGGGCCTGAGGGGCTCCCCTCTTTGGGGGAGGCGATCTGATGCGAGCTGGAAAACTCAAACAAGTGACTTCAACTTAATCAGTCTCACTACTGTGCAGTCTCAGAACAGAAACAGCCAAGACAGTGCTCGTTGGCCACCCCCTCCCCTGCTCAGGCCACCTCTCACTCCTCCAAAGTGCGGAGGGACCCAGACTGCCCCAGACCGTCTGTAAACTTCAGCCTCCTCGTCCCGTTTTGCTTTTCCTACTGCCCTGACGTTTATTTGTCTCTGAGAACCACCGCAGGCCAATCGGGTCATTTCTTGCACTCATGGCTCCTGGTCTCCCATCCTGGGCTCTCCCCCGGGGCTTGGCTTGATCAACTGCTAAAACTGTGGACTCAAGTTCTCAAATCAGGGGAGAGAGAAAGGAAAAAAAAAAAAGATAGCAAAAAGCAAAAAAATTCAAAGACACTGGGATTGCATGCTTATCCTACTTGCAGTGGAACTTATATTAGAACTGGGTAATGTGGATTATACACGTCTTTTACAAACTCCCCTGACCTCATTTCTCCCAGGTTTTAAAGACACTGTGGCCCTTAGTGCTAAGACAGACACAGGGACTGTGACCCAGGGCAGGAAGCTCACCCCCTGGGTGGCTCCGCCATGTTCTCTGGGAGGGCACTTGGAGGCGCCCTCAAGAAAGGGCCGGAGAAGTGCAAATTATTAAGTCATTACCTCAGTGATGCTCACTTAAAACTCCGTTGGCAGCAGATGAAACATGGTCGAGGCCTCTGGCCATTTGCTTGGGTTTATCCTGCTGTTCTCTCTCAGCAGAGGACAGCACCAAACACTAGATGTTTGAAAACTCAGGCTAGTGGCATTTTCTGTTTTTCTCCATCAAATGAGGGGACCCGGGTTTCGAGGGAAAGGTGTGCTTTCTCGGGATCTGGCAGCGAACCAGTTAAATGAATACTGCTCCCCTTTTCCTTTTTTGAGGTTATAGTTGAAGATAAAAGTGCTCCTATTAACATGCAGATTTGGATATATCCATTTGCAAAGAACAGAGTTATTTCAGATGCTGTATGGGAATCCTTTCTGTGTTTGTGTCTTGGGGGGCGGAAAGTCCAGCTGCCTCTTCTAAGATTGCCCATAACTCTTCAGATGTCAACAAATCATTGAAAGGTGTCAGAATGAGGGAAATGAAAGATAATTATTCCAGCCGTGGAGAGCTGCTTTGAAAGTGAATAGAATCTGTCAGATCGTCTTTTGAAAACAGCAGTTGGCTGCTTGTCTTGGCCATATTAAATGGATATATCTAGAGCCCAGTGAGGTTGTTTGAGATGGCGGTAATCAGCTTAAGTTGGTTTTAGTGGAGGGAAAAAAAGGCACTAGAAACGGGGCAATTACTGAGTTGGCGTGGAACAGCGGCCCTGATATGGTGACTAGGGGGCTTCTATTCAGTTCTTAAAAAACGGAATCTTGCATTCTTTGTGAATGAATAAAAAGCGAAGTCCATAAGGGCTTGGTAATTTCCAGATGGGGTGGGTGTGGGGCAGCAGAGGAGACTTCAAGGGAACCCTGGGGTCTGGGGTGAGTACAGTTCAGTCTCCTCCCAGGAGCCAGAGGATCGTGGGACCTTGACGATGGATGAGGTGGATGCCACGTGCTTACACCGAGAATGAAAACGAAGGCTCATCGGGCTTGGTGGCAAAGCAATGAAGAAATTATTTTAGACAAATGTTAATTCAGCCGGGGTTGTTCCTGCTTCTCCTACCCCAAGCCAGACCCTGGGGAGCTCTGACTTACCTATTGGTGGAAGAAAGATCAGATCCAATAAAGGCAGCGTCAGGAAAGGCGTTGCCTGGGGCCCACACCTGGAAGTTCGAGGTTCTCTCCGAACAAGGCTGCCTCTGTTTTTGGTCTGCATAGAACTGGCCTGCTAGGAAAGTCCCAACTTACTCTTGGCCCCAACCCCAGGGCACACTGAAGTGCATGGTGAAAGAACGTTTCACAAACCCTGTCGTTATTCTGTGAATATTGTAACCATTTTTGCATTGTGCTTCTAACTTAAAAGTGACTAAAATGTAGATGACAATTTATCTGTCCTGTTTCAACATTTCTTCATTTGCTGACACATTGGGAGCTCTTGGTGGTCTGTGCAATGCTGGTCGGTGGGAATGGGGTGAAGCAGGCTCTTTTGGTCACAGTAGCTTGGGCCAGAGGGCTGGGTGGCTTTGGGGTCTGCAGCGCAGGTACCCATAGCTCCTCATCACAGAAGCTTGTCCACCATCAAAACAAGGAGAAGGTGTCCTGCCTCACCTTCCTCCTATCTGCGACAAGTCGGATGAGGAGGAGACTTCTCCCCTGATGTATGCTTACACTCTGGCCTGGTGGGATTGCAAGGCCCTGCACGGAGTCAGGTATGGGGTGTCCCTCTCTTGTCCCTATACCCAGTCTCTGACATTTTTATACCCCAAACAAGAGACCCTGCCTGCTCTGAGGAAGGAGGGGGTGTTCTGTCTCAGCTGTGTTTCTGCAGAAGCTCATGACATCCCGGTTAGAGTTTTAACCAGAGATTGTCAACCTCTCGCCATAACCAATGATCACCGTTGCAGGCAGAAGCACCTCCTCAGAATTTGAGACACCAGGAAAGAGGCTCATCCTGTGGTCCCTGCTTCCTCTGTGTCAACTTCTTAGCCAATACAGATGGCTCGCTGTCCTCATACCTCCCTTCCGAAGGGACAGGGGCAGTATGAACGTCTTCTAATTCAACACGTGTGCATTGGGATTAATTCTTGTGCACACATCTTAAGCCCTCACGCCCTGACACATTAGCTTGATGCCACCGTATGTGGGAGACACGTGGTTGCCGTTCATTTGCTTACTGACTTCGGGCATGTTTCCTACAGGGTCCAGGTTTCAGAAGGAGTTCCCCAAGGGACTCTGAGTGCTCGGAAGCAGTCTTGGAAAGGAGAGTGGGGACCCTGGGACAGTCTCAGCAGCTTGGCTCTGGCTTTCATTGGCCAGTGCTAACATATGGCGGTGAGCGAATCATTCTGTGCTGGCTTCGTTCCAGACGTCCAGAGACCCCAGTTCTAGGTGGCCTGGTCTCTGGCCACACTGAGCTGCTTGCCCTTGGGCACATCGTTTGCCCTGAACGGCTTCAGCATCATTCCAAATGAGAAAACCCCTTTCCCTTTACCGCGTCTCAGACACGTGTGCCTATGCACAAGCCTTTGTTTACATGGCAAGGCTGGCTCTATTTTGCTCATTCTCTGGCGAACTGCCACCCAGTGATGAGTTTCAGAGCCGTAGAAATGTGGCTGAAAACAGACTCCCACTGAAGTCACCACATGCAAGATGTATGAGTATTTCTGATTTTGCTAGTTGAGGAGGAGGACAGAGGCTAGAGTCTACCTATGATTTGGGTCACTCAGCTCAGCTCAGAGGCCAGAGGCAAGCAGACATCTTTCATTAGGAAATGGGGACACAGGAGGGCACCTCCATGGCCGCCTGCATTGCACACAGGCTGGAAAGGAGGCAAAGACAGGGTCCCCAGGTGCTGAACTCTGCATGTGGTTGAGGCACGTGACCCCCCTCCACTGTCGTGACTGGGTATTCCTACGACAGTGAGGATCGACATGGGACACTTCTTCATAGGCCCATGTGATGAGTTATTATTTCATTGGTGGAGCTACATGTCTGTCCTCAATTTCTCTTCTTTATTAAGAAATTTTACTTTTGCATTTGTGTTTCTGCTGTGTTATTGTGTGTGTGTGTGTGTGTGTGTGTGTGTGTGTGTGTGTGTGTGTGTGTGTTTTACTTTATCTTAATCCTAAAGGTAAAAATTTCTTCCTAATGGAAAACAAACAGAGAGGCGAAATGTGAGCTCTCGTTAATTCAAGAAATACTTTAAACACAAAGTGTTTAAAATATGTAAGGAAGACTGATCTAAGAACCTGAAAAGCTGGATTCTAAGCCCAGGCTTGCTTTCTGGCTCTGACCTTGGGGACATCCCTCAACCTCTGTGAGCTGCATTCTCCTTCTCTTTAGACTGGAAATAAGATTTCCCTCCTTTTGGATATTATCTAAATAAATTAACATATGTGAAAGTAGTTTGTAAAAGGTAAAGAACTGTATATACAGGAAGCATTGGTATTAGTAGTAAAAACAGATAATCTGATAAAAATGATTTGTTGGATCATTCTTGCTATGAGCTGCATCTGATAATAAAAAAGCTATGGGGAAAAAATGTCTTATGCTTTCTAGATCACAGAAAAATACAATTGTATTTTAGTCACAGAAAAGGTAGTCAAGGTTTCTACCTACTTGGGGGACAAGGAAGGGGTGTCTCTGTACCTAGTAACGAGAAAATAGCTTCTAGTCACTTCAGGGCCTCTAGAAGCTGTGCTGGCCTATTAGAAGGAAGAAGAGTTTCTTTTCTAGGTCTAATTGGTCACTAGAGGTGTCAGTCATTGCTTGTTCACCCACGACCCCACAATAGGCTTGAATGTTCATTGTCTGCACCAGCTGACCTGTAACCATAGTTTCTGATTAGATTTTCCAGTTTGCAGAGATGAGAGGGACCCTCTATTGCTCTCATGGGGACTGGGGTTGGAGTGAATTATTCAGGTGAAGCAACAAAAAGGGCATGTGGAGTTCGGGGTTCAGTGGCCAGTGAGGGCTGTGTGTACTGTAGAAACGAAGCCAGGGGTATGGAGAAGGTTCCCAGAAAGACATAGAAACACCGTGAGGGGAAGGCAGAGTGGTTGCCGGGGGCCTCCAGCCTTTCGTGTCTGTGTCTGAATGTCTCTAGATGCTGCACCACCTCTTCCAGGTGACTTCTGTGAGTTTCTATTTCCAATACTCTGCCTAATAACACCCACAGGCAAAGGGAGTCGATTTGGGAGTTCCTGACAATTGTCTTAGGGCTCACTGCCATAACCAGGAGTGGGGGGAGAGAGGAAGCAGAGTGTCTGATCACTGAGACCAGCTCTAGCTTTGCCACAAGCAGCTCCTGAGAGAGGAAACCTGTGTCCTTTATAGGAGAAGCCATCCTGTGGGTCAGGGTCACCCAGGAACCTGGCTGTAGGTTTTTATTTTTTCTTAAGATCTGATGACATCTTGGTTAAACAACTACCTATTTCTGTCTCAGCGTTTGCAAATGAGCCTGCCTTTGTTCCAGGTCCCCAGACCCCCTACCCAAGTCTGTCTCAATCAGGAATGTGGGCAAAACATGTGGCTGGTTAAGGACAAATTCCTTTGTTGGTGGAGTAACTCAGAACTCAGGCCTGACTTACACTGGATCAGAACATCCTCAGAAATATAGATTAAGTCAGGCTGTCCCTACTGTGTGAAGGGCAGTGCATGGATAACCAAATTAGTTATAATAATAATAATAATAATAATAATAACAACAACAACAACAACAATAATAATAATAGCTAGATTCACAGCCCTTGAATTCATGACATCTGCCTAGTACATGATATACACACTAGGCTCTGTGTTAAGTGCTTTACCTTAACCTTGTGAGGTAGATAATCCAATCATCCCCATTTTACAGAGAAGAAAACTGAGGCCCAGTGATGCTAAGTAGCTTACCCAAGTCCCACAGCTAGATAGTGGCATAGTTGACCATATTCTGACTCTAGAGTCTGGACTCTTGCACATTACATTATACAAACTGTGTTGTCACAGAACCAGTAATAAGTAACCATAAACCATTGAAACCTTATAGTTGGGGTAAGTCAAATCATCCTTCATATTATTATTATTATTTATTATTTTTCCCCACAAACTCATTAGGGCCAGAAAGTCCCTGAGGGCAAGAGATTCCTTTTCTCTCTCTCTCCACCCTTGGCATGGACCCTTCTCACAATGGGCTCCAGCAAGCTTTGTAGGGGCAGCTCTTCCTTCCCTTGTCCCTTATGAACTTGATGTCCCCCCCGCCAAAGACTATCAGTAGCCTGACAGTGAACAATTACTACATAGTTTTTACTTGTATTATTTTTTAAAACACAAAAAGATTATGTGTTTTTGATTTTAAAACTGTAACAGCAAAGGGCATATTGTAAAATTAAGAGTTGTGCTCTTTTCATCTTCTGAATGGCTTCATGTACAATCTTTTAGCTAATTTTATGTATCACTGGGGATAGATGTAGATGTAGATATTGAGCATGCTATAGGTATAGCTCCCCTTCATTCTTTCTATTGGATGCACCATAAGTTATTCAATCAGTCCCCTATTGACAGACATTTTGGTTATCTCCAATTTTTCACTTTTATAAATGATATTATAATCAAGCCCCTTGTACACATATTTCGTAGACTTGAGAGAGTAGCTCTATAGGATATAGTCCCAGAAGTGGAATTGCTGGGTCAGAGGGCGTAAGCATCTTACTTGTTGGTAGAGACTGCCAGATCACTCTAGAGAATGGTTGTTCCAATCCGTGTTGCCACCAACAGTATTTGAGAGGATGCAACCTTGCGTTCCCATCCCCAAAATATATTTCTAAAACTTGATTACATTCATATTTGTCCTTAGCTTGACTTCCTATGGGTCCCAGGATTTTAGGTCAGTGTTCATTTGCATGGTTGGCTGTTAGGCTTGGGAACAGTTTCCTACTGAAATTAACCAGGATACATAGGAATAACAGCCACCTGTATCATAGCTTCCACATTTAAGTATTAAAAAACAAAACAAAACTGTTAATAGCCAGAGGCACATACACCGAATATTTTACATCTTCCGAAGATATAGTCTGGAAGGTTTTCCATATGGAAGTTTCAGTTAGCCCTGATATTTTGGGAACACTTCAAATTTCTATTGAAATGTCTGGAGGAGTCATACCGATCATTACTGAAGTTATATTTTTCATGCCCTGCTAGGTTGATTTACATACCTGTTACAAAGTTTGGACTGTGAAGAGTCCAGAATTCATTTACTAGCTGGTTAAATATGGCGTTTGTAGTTATTTTCATGAAGAATTGTTCCTTAAGCTCTGGGTTCGGATGGTGTCTTCTCCATTAACCCACTCTTTCAGAACAAGCAGCATTTGTAATTTCAACCAAACGATTTCATTTCTAGAAATCAACCTGTTGTAAGTACAAAGGTTACTCTTAAATTAATTACCAGAAACTAAAATATTGGGATTGATTAGAGGTAAAGCAAAAGTAAATAAAATCATTTTACAATGTCAAGCCAGTAGCAATGACTTTATACCCAACATATGTCTATCAGGAATGTGGTTTTTCATTTTTTTAAAAAATATATGATTGTCGCAAGAATAACAATATACAATTTTGGCCAGTTTCATGCTGCATGAACAAAATTCTATCCAGAAACAGCTTAGAGGACAAGCCAACGAGTACAGCAGACAGTCCAACTTTGCCAAATTATTTGGGTTTATGCTAGATAATGATCAATATTACCATCATCGGGTGTCAGTGTGCATTTAGACGGATGACTGGTACCACAGAATCTGTTTTCCTACTGAAATTAAGAAGGAGTCATAGACACAATGTTACCAATATCTGTCGTTATTATTGTTATAGCTACCATTGATTAAATAAGCTCAGCATTATTTTAAGCATCTGTCACACGTTTTCCCAATGTAATTCCTGTGGAAAAGAAAATGTTATCCCTTTTTATGAATGAGGATAGACATCACGAGGTTAAGGGATTTGCCTAAAATGACTTGTTCATAAAAATTTGTGTAGGAATTTAACCTTCCATTTATTCCTTAACATAGTGTTTTCATCACTGCACTACACGTGTCACCCCACAGGTGAGTCTGGCTGCAAAATGGTCTAATGTCTCCTTGCATTTGGAAAACATTTCGAGATCTTATTTTGTGAGGTATTCAATATATAAAATGTTTCAGGCACAGGGGCAGATCAGGGTTTCTTTAAAAAAAAAACAAAACGAAACTAACAGGAGTTGGAACAGGAGGGCCGCTTTAAGCCAAGCCAGCTTTCTGGTCTGTTCTTCATCGTGTCTATATTTCTGTAATGAAAATTTCCCACCAAACAGCAACCCAAATATCTTGGCTATGGAGACTGAATTGAGTCTTTTCCGGAGAATGACACTTCTTCCATTGAAACAGCCCCTTTCTTGGACGGGGTGATGGGGAGTGAGTGTGTGTGTGTGTGTGAGCGTGTATGTGTGAACTTGTCCGCCTAGTGAATCGGGCATTCAGGTGGTGCAATCCTGCAAGTGACTTGTTCGGCTATTTGTGAAGAAGCTGGCAAACTTGGGCCTTCTCCCTGGCAGGAAGGAGAAAGGGCTGCTTGTTTTCCCAAATATCGGGAAAAAAGCTTGGCGCAGGTGGGGCCCTAGTCAGTGAAATGTTGTTGGAAGCCATGGCTGCAGGTGCCGCCTCTGGACATGAACGTGGGCTTCCTGGGTCGGGGCGGGAGAAAGAGGACTGCCAGCCCCCAATAGAACCGCACTGTTGTCCCAAGGGTGAATGAAAAAGATGTTTCAGTGCTGTGGACGGATCTGGATGGTTTGCCACGGAGGACAAAAAGTCTCCTATAAAATTCCATTTACATAGTCCTATCTCACTTGGGCTTTTGGTGACCAGATTCAATTGTGCTGGTGTCCCTGTGCAGTGTGATATCATAGCTTCAGAGGAAGGCTTTATTTAGAGGTCACACTAGTTTGTCCTGGGGATGTAGTCATTTTTTGTGTCACAGACAATGTTTTACTGTGGAGATATGAGCCAGATGGCTCAGCCACTTGCAGCCCAGAACTAAACAGTGTCTGTATTGTTGGCGAATAAACAGAATCTATTGTCTGCTGCTCATGAAACTCTAGTGCCCACCACTGTTTAGAGATGAAGTATTTAATAAATTGTTAGGTCTCGCTTAAAGAATCTGTGAGACAACATCCCAGAAGGATGCAGGCCTCCCAAAATATAAAGCTCATGTGTTCTTAAGAACGCCCCCGCCCCTACCCCGCACCTTTTTGTCGGCTTTCTTCCTCCCCTGCCCCCATCTACTCTTGCAGCAGGGAAGGCTCTGATTTTTGTTTCTTTCCCACCGCAATCCATATGCTAATATGATCTGTAATCCTCGCGGGCACAACATGCCGCCTGTGCTCCAACTTTCTCACCCCCTCCGAGACCCGGACCGTACAGTGCAGCCTCACAGGGGGACAGAGCGTGTCACGGAAATGCAGCTTCGGGATTTGTCCCCTCCGTTCAGCTTGAGATTATTCCTGATGCCTGAAGATAGAAGGTGTAGTGTTGGGCAAGCCACTTTCACACGCTGAATTGGCCTCACATAGCCGGAGTGGGAGTTGGGGGGGTGGGTGTGGGGGTTGTGGGGGCGTGGGGATCTGCCCACTCACCCCAAATAATAACAACAAACAGTACAGTACAGCAACGCGGGAGGATTACAGACATCTTTCTCCCGTTGAAGAATGCGTTTACAGTGTCGCTTTCTGAGCATTTAGCATGATTTGCCTGCCTTTCTTTCTTTCTTCTTCTTTTTTTTTTTTTTTTTCCAGCCTGCATCTTGTCTTTCTAAATGGAGCACACTCTTCCGTTGAACTTCGCCCAGCTGTGGCGGGGTATACCGCAATGTCAGAAGTATTCGTTTCCTGCCTTAATTGCAGCCCAAGCCAACCTTGACTGGCAAGGAGAAAGCCACTGACAGGTTTGGGCTGTGTCCAGACCTCCTCAGACTTTCTGTCAGCCAACTGTTTGACAGTATATGCAAATGCATGCAAATGCAGGGACACTGGCCGAACACCTGCAGAAAGTGACCATCCCCGCCCGGGTTCGGCCTCCCGTAACTGGGGGCTTTGCAATGCTGCTTGGTCTCTTTCTGTCAGTTTATTATGCATTTGTCAGCAGAGCGTTGGGCTGATAAAAACGTTCCTCTTTGTCCTGAAGAGCTGCAGGGCAAGTGCCAGGGATAGTGGGATGGCTCCTGGCCAGCCCTTGTGAGTCCTCCCCTCTGTCTCCAGGACCCGAGTGGCAGCATCCGAATCTTGTGGGCTTGCCCGCATGGAGGAAGGCCTTCTGTTTCTCTGAGCGTAAAGACATAATGCTGGTGGTGGGCAACAGAGCCAAAGGCCGGCTCTCTCTAGCAGCTGGAACTTGGCGACTTTGAGCAATAGTATGTCCTAGATTTTTAAAAAGCCAAAGAAAAATCTGCCAGGGCTGTCAGGGAATTGGAAAGGGGGAGAGGGCCCGCCACCTCGAGTGGGAACCGAATTGCCAGCCACACACACCACCTCCAGACTGTGGGAAGATTGCCAGGCGGTGTGACTCCCGCATCCACTTGTCGCCCGGCCACGTCGGCTCCCATCTGCTTGGGCCTCCGCTGGGCTCTGACAGCCCCTCTCTTTCAGAGATGCTGGGACGAGCCAGTCGGCTGTTATTGAAAAGTTGCGTGTGGGGAGGTGCTGCGTAGTTTTAAATCTGGCCTTTTTGAAGGTAAGGCAAGTGACCTAACCAGCACAGCCCTACCGCTGAAGACTGGTATGAAGGCCATGGGTTCTACGGCCTTCTGGGATGGAAGAGGAGTCAGGCAGGGACATGGCAGGCCGATGGTCTATGTGGTCTTTAAACATCGGCCACTGGAACTGGGGATGCATTCTGCATTTTTGTGCAGCCGAGCTTTGGTTCGCTAGAACAAGTCATTTTGAGAGTGTTGCACAAACCAGAACTTCTAAAGCGCCTTCCCCCTCCACTTATAGATTGGAAAGGCCTTGAAATATGAACGTCTTCTTGTGTATTTTGGGGCACCTAAATATACACCATCTAAATATAGGACCCTGGTGTCCTGGGAATAGATCTGTAACCAACTCTGGTGCTGTCTGGGAAGTCAGCAGGTATTGCTTGTAATGAACAAGTAACTGGTGTCAGTGTAGACTGCTGGCCCAAGGAATTTATACACCAGAGGGGATTTTTTTTTCCCTTAAGAATCATTTCGCCATTCACACAACTTAAATCAATCCAATGATTGCCCATTCTTTCTTGCATTTGAAGAGAAGTGAAAAATGACAGTCAAGACCCTTAAGAAAAGTCTGACCACCCGGTTTCTCCCTCTCTAGAAGAGAAAAGCCCTGGGCGTCCCAGAAGCTGCTCTTCTGGACCTGGTGAAAAATTCGAGTCGTGGTTTCAAAGCAGACGTAAGGGCTCTCTGTGCTGAGACCGAGGGTGTGCAAACATCCCTCCAGTAGCCCCGGATGAAACCCTTATGTATGACCAAGGGGCCTAACAGACTGATGTGAACCGGGGCTTGGTAACTGGTGAACATCTTGGTACTGATATGGGCACAGGACGGCCGCCCGGGCTTATGAGATCACTGGGTTTTCTAGATACCGATTTATTCAGAGTGAGGAAAAGGCAAGTTAAGCTCAGAAAGGTATATTAGATACCTGCTAAGTGCCCAGCATCGGGCATCTGCTGTTATGGAGAAACTGAGGCACAAAGTCCTCGATGAGAATGTTATCAAGGTCATACAGCAGATTCGGCATGTCCTTTACAATAGGACCCGAAAGCCCAGCTTGAGGGCCATCCGCAGGCTTCCTGTTAATTAGATCACACTGCACCTGCAATAAGGAAAACTCTTGGTGGGGCCAAATAGCCACAGAATCCCGGGGGATATGCATGTGAAAGAGAAAGACGATTTAAATGAGAATTTAGGAAGCTTTAAGAACTGATGGAGGCATGATGATGGAGGCCTCAGTTCCTTTGAATATCCGTGAGACTGATATTGTTTGTGGTTGTCATAACATCAGCGAGGAATGAAAGCCTGAATTTCCTCAGCTGGGAGATTGTGGATGGATTTTTTTTCCCCAGCCCCAATGCCTGGCATAAGGGTGACTAGACCCCACTCCCCTGCCAGAAAGCCAGTGCCCAAGCAAGTTCCATGGGCACCAGTTTTGTTTTACTGCCTGGAAAGAGGGTTTCATCACACCAGCTGTAATTCACAATGTATGGGCATCTCTTATTTAAATGAGCCCACTGTTTGCCTTAAAAAAAAAAAAAAAAAAAAAAGGCCAGAAATGAATAAATAAAATGCCACATAAATGAGACCGTTTCATTTCTCTCTTGCTCCCTCTCTCTCTCTTTCAAAAATAAACTTTAGAACCCAAGGTGGTTGTATTTAAGCAGCTTTAATGTCTTTTCAGGGCTGTGTGCAGGGTTGTGGTCACTGAGGCAGCAGTAACTTTGAAAAAATGACCCGTCTACACCCAAACAATAACAGAATCCCCCTTTTTATGTTGGAAACGCCCACAGCTTTCTGTGTATCTGCAGACTCCCCACGTAGATGCAACTGTTTGACCGGCCCTCTACTGAACAACTTAATTAAGCAAAAGAAAACGTGTCAGTTTCTGCCAACCTCACAAAAACAGAGCTGTGGGGGTAAAAAGGGTCGGGCCGAATTAACCCACATTCCTGAACGGGTTCACTAAAGCGAGGCCTGGCTTTGCAGCAATGCCAAGGGGAGCCGTGCTCCGGATTGCCATTCACGTTTATCAAGACATATTGTTCGGTAGATCATACCGAACACAATTAAAGCTGCAATACCTCGGTGCTGCTACAGCTCGGGTGTGAGCTTAGCCTGATTAAAAAAAAAAAAAAAAAATCAAAAATCTTGTCATGACACGGTGACATTCTGCACAGTTACAGAGACAAAACAGTTTTCTCCCACCATATGACAACAGCAAGTTGTTTTTAGTTTTTTCCCCCTCATCAGTATCCTGCCCTCCCTCTCTCCCCCTTCATGAAAGCACACGAAATATGCAAAGCAATTGTATACTCTGCATGCAGTTTGTAGTGGCAGGATCAAACCCGGATTTAATCCTTTTTTTTTTATTTAATCCTGAGGGTGGGGAAGTGCGCCTGCCTAAACCTTTCTCTGGAAGCTGAGAAAGCATAGGCCCTAGGAATCCTGTTTCCTAGCCAATTAAATTTACGTGTGTGCGTGCGTGTGTGTGTGTGTGTTTCTCCCAGGCTTGGGTTTTGATTTTGCTTCCTTTATGTGAAGCCAGAGTGGAGCTTAGCACCCACACTCTGTCTCTGACCCCCAAACCTCTCCCCACTCCACTGGAGCCTGTCCCGGTCACCGGGAAAAGTAGGGGCTTTCACTGGCAGCCAAAGTGATTTCAGAAACATCACCATTTATTTGGGGGGAAATTGGATCGGCAGCAGTTTGGCGCTGAGGCTATGAGATTGTGGTATTTTCATTTTCTCTCTCTCTTTCTCTCTTTCTATATACTGTAGCAAGTCATCATATAGCATTTTTCCATGCAGGGAGCATCCCACAGTTAAAGTTACATTGTCCCTCATTCTGGGCGGGGAAACACACTCAGGTCAACCCTTAGTTCTTAATTTTGCAGACTGACCAGTGCTTGTAGGTTGGAGGCCTCCAAGTTACACATGGCACAGAAATGAGCTCTCAGTTCTCAGCTGAGCTGAAACACCAACGCTTTTCTATGAGGACGTCTGGGGTCCCGCTTTTCTGAGGTCCCTGTCATGCAAGGAGCCACTGATTAAGAGGCCTTTATGCTTGATACCTACTGAGGATGTTTTTCCATGGAGACACATTTCCAGCGAAAGCTTCAAATGTGGCTCAATGATCAGATGACTGTATAGGCAGCTTGTGTTTGCTCTGCCGTTTGGAAAAAAACACATATGATGTTTGATAGATAAGCTGGGCCGAACCTCGCCAGCAGTGAAAGGCTGGGCAGACCAAAAGCAGAGGGATTGGCAGAAGTTCGGGGTAGAACACGTTAATGAACCCCGTGCAGAAGGCAATAGTAGCACCGAGCATGTACTCTGCAGATGTGCACAGAATGCTACAGGCCACTAGGACTTTTTCTTCTGGTCGTAAAAATGGCTTCTCTCTTGAGCTTGACATCCCTCATAAAATATGTCCTCTGAGAAGCTTGAAAAGTGCTTCCAGGGCAGAAATTTTACAGCTGGTTGAAACACATGCAGAACATGCTGGTCAAGGAAAGCAGAGAACATCAGTGATGTGATGAGATGGGGAGTTTCTATCACACAATTATCCAGATATTTCACTTGGAAGAATCATTTTGTTCAAGCATACAGAAGTATCAGGCAAATGTCATCAAAACTCAACTCACAGGACAAGAATGGCTTATTCTTTTAAGGGTTTCTTATATCTACAGAAAATGATCCACCTGTCTCGCGGAGGTGCTCTGAGATCTGGGACTGGCCTATATTTCTAACTTTTTGTCCAAATAATTCAGGCCCCTTTTGATCTGAAGGGTGAAGCTTGTCTGGTTGGTACCGTCCATCTCCCCAGAGATCTCTGTGCTGTCCCCAAATGGTTCTTCTGGGGCCTGATGGAAAATCTGAGCCTCAGAGCTTTAAGCAGGCATAATGCCCCAAGGACACATTCAGAGGGCCAGGAACACCAGCCAGCTGGGCCCCTGCCCCTCCTGCCGCCCCCCTCCCAGCTTCCTGCCCTCTGGAAAGCCCTGACGGCCACACGCAGTGCCACCACGGAAGTGTTGTCTCTGCAGAGGGCCCAAGGCTGGCTGCTCTCAGTGCCTCTAACCACTTAAAGTATGGGCTTTAATAACCCAGTGCAGGGGTTCCAGTCTGCTCTTTGCCTCTTAACTTAGGTATGATTTTGGGCAAATTAATAAATATCCCTGCACCTCATTTTACTCATCTGTAAAACTAGTCTCTACCTCAGGGCGGTGTTGTGAGGCTTCAGTGAGTTAATTTATGAGAGCTGTGCTTGGTATGTAGTGGCTATTGTCATTAGTCTTCAAACTCCAGGAGCAAGCATCACTTGTGTATTAGAGCACGCCCAGGAGGTATTCAACAAAAGTGCCAGGAGTCAGAGATGCCCATGTCTGCTTCTCTTCTGCTGGGCACAGCATAGGGCAGGTGGGGGTTTGGCTTACATACTCTCTTTTCCTTGACCTGGGCTGAATCCCTTGGGCTTTGTCACCCAGCCAGAGTGCCAATCCCTGGAAAGGTTTTCCTTGAACGAATGGCAGCCAGGTGAAGGTGGAGTGAGAACAGACTCTTCCTTCACCTGTTGGTGCCTCCAAGGGACCTAACTGTCCCCTGTCTGAATGGAGGTCAGAGATGTAAAGTGACTGGCCCTTGGTCACCCAGCCAGGGCTGGGACTAGAACCTGTCTAATCCTTTGGCTGTTATGCTTTTGCAGGAGCATCATCATCACATTTCCAGGGCAAGATATGTAACACGGCAACCATCACGTCACTATATTCATTCAAATACCGCCTTTCATGAACACGCGGCTGGAACCGCGGGCTTGAAACCGTCCAGATGGGGTTCAACATGCTTCTCCAATGTGGAGAGATACTCCCTTGCCCTCCTCTTCCAAGCGTGTGACCTTGGCATGCGTTTTTCCACACAGAAGGACCCGGTCCCCATCTAAAGATGGTAATAAATCGGTGGATACCAGAGGCAGAGGGACGCGTACACACACACGGACAAAACGCAGCAGTGAGCACATCGCCCCCCCCCACCCCCCAACAATTCTGGCGCCCGCAGCCCGGCGGGCGCGCGCTGCGCTTGGAATCGTGGCTGGGAATTTTCCTCGCCCGCCTGCACTTGATGGCAGCCTCTTGTTGGATGAAATTTACGACCGGCACTTCCTCGGGGAGACTTCCCACGTTGAATTGTTCAACACTTCTGACCTTACTGCCCCAGACAAGAGAAGGGTGGAGAGGGGAGGAGCGCGAGGGCGGAGAAAGCAGGCAGAGGGGAGGTGACACTTAGCCAGATGTCCTGAGCTGGACAGGGCAGAGGCCAGAGGGACAACCTGCGTGGCGGGCGCTGGGGCTCGAGGACGGGGTGGGGGGGTCTCCAGGGCACCCGGTGCAGCGCGCGGGGCCACCGGCTGTCTGCTGATGGGTGCAGCTGACTCCTCTGTCTCCCTCCCGCCTGAGCCAATCGGTGGTGGATGCAAGCCTAGGGCAGTGAGGACCGGCCGGGCTCAGCGTGTCCCTCTTATGCAGTTTTTAGGAGACGCCTCAGAAATGCCCTCAGCGGAATGAAAGAATTGCTAAACCTGGGAGAAAACGACAGCGGTTTGCTGCTTTATTTGCTCCATGGTGTGTTTATTTCCTGGACCCTTCTTCATCCGCGGGTTTCATCTGGGTGTTGTTCCCTTTCACCGTCGAGGCCTTTTCTTTGGCTAAAAGAAAGTCCTGAACC
>CM053507.1:5505127-5520527 GCA_028627145.1 Eidolon dupreanum
GATCAAAGTAAACTTGCGTTTTAGAAAACCGCGATATTTTTGAATTGTTGCTTCATGAGCCTCCTTCAGTGAAGACAGTAATCTTGCTGAATACGTACTGAGTGTGCAGAGGTGGGAAGGGGCGGCGAGCTGGCAAGGCAATGCCTCTGGAGGAAGCACACTGTCCCGATAGTTGTGCTGTACACCATGCTGAGAAAAAGCATGGATCTAACGGCTCTTCCTAACCATCCCTTGCTCTTGGCAAGTTCATAACGTATCTCCGTGTGGCCAGAAGAAAAGCTCTTTTTCCAGCTGGCTTCCTTTACAGCCTCGGAGGTCTAGCTAGCAGGCCGAGGCTTTGAGTGTTGACTGTCAACTGGGGCCCAGCCTCACCTGCATACCTGGGATGTCGGCAAGGACTAGATGGGCAACAGGGATGCGCTGTTGTTAGTCTGAACTTTGGTAAAGGGAAACACTTTCCGTGCTTGCTGTGGAGCCTCCTCCTTGCTGGAGACACTTACCTTCTAAGTTGTCTATTTCACAAGGTTGTATTTTCACACCTGGTGTCATCAGTTTCCCTTAGAGGAGAACACCTGTAAATAGACCATCACTACGGGCTGGGGAAATCCCACAGTGCATTGAATCTGCTCTGTTTACTGATTGCTCACCTGGCCTCCCACACATAGAACAACATAATTTCTCAGGGCCTGTATATTTTCCCCTTAGGTTCTGTTCTCTCTAATCACTGGGATCATCCCTGGCTGGGCTCAGGGAACTTTTTTTTGGCAGTGGGCCATATGGTCCTTCTCATCTTGCTTCTGAGGTCAGGTGTATCTTTCTGAAAGAGCTTGCCTTACCTTCTCTGCTTTCTGAACCCTCAGAGACCAGTTTAAACTTGTTGCTTCTGCAAAAATCCTGTCTGCAGATTTCAAAAAGCAACCCCTTACTCTGCAACATCCATGTCTACCCTTAAATGTACCTGCAGGATACACTGCCCCAGTATAGACATATGCTGAGTGGTCTAACCTTGCATTTTTAACACCGTATATGCATCATCTATCATCTGTCTATCTATCTATCTAACTATCTATCATCTATCATTATGTATGTATCTATGTAATCTATAGATATAGAGATATATAGATATCTTTTATCTGTTTTATCATACAGGACTCCTAAATGCCCACTGATGATATTTTTCAAGATGCAAATTCCTCATAAGGAGCAGGTCTGTTAATCCTGCTTGGTATAATGGCCAATAAGATGCTACACGTAGGCAGGTAACATAAATATTTTGATGACACTTAAAATGACCCTGCATATCCTTGTTAAATTCATTCATAATCATCAGCAGTTCTGGAAAGCATGCTAGAGTACGATTTTCTCAGTTAAATAAAAAAATCAGGTATGGCATTACTTTCCTACAAGGCACGGGTACCTGCTCCAATTTATCAGTAGACAGAAGAGGTGGACCACCCACCTCTTTTCTGCCCTGGAGCTTTCTGCTCCTGTTACAGAAGAGATGGTTTTTAGAACAATGGTGGCATCAAGGTGATGGTGTTGAGATTATGGGAAGAATTGTTTTTTTTTTTTTTTTTAAATCTCATCTCCTGGAAGTATTTTTTTTTTTTTCAGGGAGGACCAAATTTGGTTTCGATTAGTTATTGATTCTCACTTTTCTTTCTGTCCCTTGTTGAGATGCCAGGTCAGCAAGGACAGGCATCGAATAAACAGAAGGCGAAAATTAAAATTTACTTATTATAGAAGCCTGCGACCTGTCTGATGGCAGAGTCTAGGAAGAATGGAAAATTCTTCCTGAAACTGGTGGGTGTGTAAGGCTACTTTCTCTCATGTCCTCTCCTGCCATCCCCTTGAGAAAATAAACGTGTAGCTAGGATGGCACAGACATAGACACTTAGCCAGTTCCATCCTTCTACTACGGCCCCCACCCCAGCTTCCATGTTCCCAAGGTGAATGCTCATTTTCTTTAAATGTATACATGCTTCACATTAACCAATGTGGATAAAATTAAGTCATTTCATCTGGATATTTTTTCCATTTTCAACAGGTTAAAGGGAACACTACTTCTCCACTACTATCTGGCTATCTTTAAACATTGTTTGGGTTTCATTAATAACTATGAAGTATTTACATATTGTGTGTGAGTCAATATTTCAAATTCTTCACAAAATCACCAATCAGAAGAGCTTTCTTCACCTCTTAGAATATGTCCGAGGTCATTATTTCCTAGGAGACAAGTCCAACCTGATTTAAACGACACGGGGGACAGCTCATTGCTGTGTGATATTGATTTAGCTTCTGTCCAGTAAAAGCGAAAAGGATTTCTGAGAGAGAATGAGTTCAAACAATTTTATTATAAATGTGTTTCTTAACCCATTTTTCAGAAGAGGAAGTTGTAGTCAAAAAAGATGCATTTCCCAAGCTTGGCTAAGAACTTATTTTAAAATTACCTCCTCCTCTCACCCACCTACCCACCTGCAGTCCTTACACTTCTGATACCTGAACTTGACCTACAATTGACTGTTCATCAGGAGGTCAGGTTTACAATTTTTGAACCCCAGTCATTTAACTATTAACTTTCGTCCTGAGGTTCTGAATCCACCAGGGCACCAGGACACTTTTATTAACAAAGAAATCAGACGAAAAACGCAAGGTCTTTTAAATGTTTTATTTTGTTGATTCTTCACAGAGCCAAGGAAACAAAGTTAGAGATAAAATAAAATGCCAGTGAAATTCGGCTGCTACCAACAACTCAAAACCTTAAACTGAAAATTCAAAGCAAGCTGCCGAAAGATCACAAAATGATCGCGGGCGAAGTAATTTATTAACGTCTGTAACACCTTAGGACTCGTCATCTATGTAGTTCTTCAGTTGCAAAGCGGCGAGACCTGCCGGGTGGGAGCGTTGGTCAAACACTAGGCACGCGAAGGGACAGGGCAGAAGAACGCCACCCTGCCGGGGCCACCGCAGCGGGGACCCGCCTAGCCACCGGCAGGTGGGGCTCAGGTCCCCCTCCTTGTCTTTTAACGAGACATGAATTAGCGATAGCACTTTCTGATCTGACCGCGACTGCAAAATGCTGGGTTAACTATTTCAGGAAACCGGGAACGCCGTTCTGTATAAAAGGCAGTTGTTTTTTGTGTTGAAGCGAGCTCAATCGTTGGTTACGCTACCTTTGGGGAGGGGGGAGGGGACAAAACGGTGAATCTCGAAATCTAAACTGTCCTTTTAGGAAGACTCCAGGATTTCAGAACGAATACATCTCTGCACCAAAACGCCTGGTTATGCGAGTCTCAAAAACTGCACTCCAGCACCGGGGGGGGGGGGGGGGACCAAAGCGAACCGACCTTCTAAATCCGCACACCGACCGACCCTGGGGTTGCCATCGCCCCCTCCCGCGGGACCGCGATGCCACAGAGGGTCAGTCTGTCTGCTACGGCCTGACACGCTGCACTAACTGGTCTTTCTCGGCTTCCTGAGCTCTGGCAGCCTCGGGTGGCAGGTTTTGACTGGCGGAAACAAGGGAGCCGGTGACCTCTGATCCTCGAGAAGGAAAGGAGCCCCTTCCCCGCAGCCCCTTGGTCCCCTGGCTCGGCAGGTATGAGTGGTGGCACTCGGATCTGGCCTTCTGCTGCACCTAGGGCGAGCACGGCGCCCTAAAATCCACACCACCCCCGTGAAGCGCACAACTGAGAGCCGGAGAGACAGGCGCTGGGTGAGTGGGAGCGAGAGAGCGCACTTGCTGCCCAAGGCAACTGGAATCCACCCAGAACCCCAACAGCGCCATCGCCCCGTCGGACATCCACTCGGGTCACTTTAATTCCCCCAGAGAGGGGGCAGGTAAGGGGGCGCCCGACAGTCCCTTCGTCTGGGCGAGAAGGTTCGAAATATACTCCTTGTCGGGCCCGGCTCTCCTAGGACGCAGGGCGCGGGGGCGCGGAAAAGCTGGGCGGCGAGAAGCCGGGCGGAGGTTGCGCCCCCGGATAGGGCTGTGGCCCTCACTTGGAGAACTGCGCTTGCACCGCGGTCAGGCCCAGGCCGGCCGGGACGAGGTGCGGGAACTTGCAGACAGCGCAGGTGCAGAGGCCGGGGCCGCCTGCGCCGCCTCCCGCGCCGCCGCCGGGGAGAGCGAACTGGCCGCACGGCGGCTCCTCGAGAGCCAGCGACAGGTACTTGGCGGGGCGCAGCGCGTCGGGCGGCCCCACGGCGCCGGGCGCCAGCAGCACGGAGCCGGGCGCGGCGGCCAGCAGCGGCAGGCCGGCCAGCAGCAGGCGCGGAGTGGCGGGCCCGGCGCCCTCGCCTAGCGCGCGGCGCAGCTCGTGCAGCGAGCTGCCCAGCAGCAGGATGTAGTTGCGGGCGAGCAGCAGTGTGGCGATCTTGGAGAGCTTGCGGCCCGGCGCGCCCTGGCAGTGCGCCGCGGAGTAGGGCAGGATGACCTCACGCAGGGCGTCCATGGCCAGGTTCAGGTCCTGCATGCGCTTCCGCTCGCGGCTGTTGATCTTGCGCCGCAGCTGCTGTTGCTGCTCCTCTTTGGCGTCCGCTCGGGAGCCACCGCCCGCGTGCGCGCCGGGTCCCGCTCCGGTGCCCGGCAGCTCCGTGGGCGCCTCGGGCTTCTCGCGCGCCGCCTTGGGGAGGAAGGGGGCCGTCGTGGAGGAGGAAGAGGGATGCTGACGGTAGCCCACCAGCTCGTACAGGGAGGCCCCGAGCTGCACGTCTCCCGGCCGCTGTGGCCGCAGCATCGTCGTGGGGGCCGCGTTCACGCGCGCCTGGGAAACCACATAGTACATCTGGGGGGCGGCGGGGGCGGTGGAGGGCGCCCTTTAGGAACGCCCTGGGGTGGGCCTTGGGCCGGCTGCCCCTCCCCGCGGACCTGCGCGTGGGGAGCTGATGACAGGGCAGCGGCCCGCGCCGGACCCCTTTAAACCCGGCTTGGGAACCTGAGGGGCCCTGGGCTGCCCGGCGCAGCCAATCGGGACGCGAGGTCAGGCGCAGGCGTATGCTCATTGGCCACCTCGCCTTGGGTGGGTGCGGAGGTGCTGCTGGCACCGCTCAAGGAGGTTATTGTGAGCGCGGCTGTCACAGGGCAGGCTCCTGGGAGGGAGGGAGGAGAAGGCGTCTTTTCCGGTGAAGTGGTAGTTCATGGAGTTCTGGTGGTATCGATGAGGCTAAAACGCATGTACCTACCGTCTCCTCGCTACCTCTACTTTTAAAAAATATTTATTTTACATTGTGGTCAAATACACATAACCTAACATATACTATCGTAACCATTTTTAGGTATACAACTCAGTAGTTTAGGGACAGTCACATTATTGTGCAACCAATCTGAAGAACCCTTTTCACCTTGCAAAACGGAAACTCTGCTCATTAAACAACAGTTGTCCATCTCCCCAACTCCTGGTAACTACCATTCTGTTACCTATGAATTTGACCACTCTAGGGGACTCACATAGTGGAATCATAAAGTATTTGTCTTTGGTGACCAGCTTATTTCATTTAGCATAATGTCCATAATGTTCATCCAACTCTTGGCATGTGTCAGGATTTCCTTCTTTTTAAGGCTGAATACTATTCTATTCTACTATTCCACTGTATATGCCAAATTTTGTTTATCTGTGGATGAACATTTGGATTGCTTCCACTTTTGGGCTATTGTGAATAATGCTGCTATGAACATGGGTATAACATATATTTTAAAAATAATTTATTTTTAATTCTTGTCAGGTTTTGAGAACTAAATTCCTGGGCTCAATGACCAGTAGCATTAGCCTGGTTACTTCTTGACACTGCCTTTCACGCCTCCCTCTGATTAAAAGATCGTTAGGGACTAAGGAGCATTCTGGGTTGGGTTTCTTTCTTCCCCTAAAGGGATGTGTGTTTACCCTGTCAGTGACTAGACTCCTGCTTAAACAAAAACTCATACAGATCGGCCTTTCATCAGAAAACAAACAAACAGACCACCCACACACTGGTACCTGTTGAGAGTGGGACTGAATCTTTCTCTTCCCCCAATAAAATAGCATTTCTTGGTGGCTATGGAATTTTTCTACCCCAACACAAGGGCATACCACCACAGCTTGTCACCAGCTCATGGCAAAATGGCACAGGGCAGAGGGACTTTTTGTATCTAAACCTCTACCATCCCACTAGCCCCCTGTGGCTATTTAAATTTAACTAATTAAAATAAAATTGAGTTAGAAATTTCATTCCCCAGTTGCACTACCATTGCTTCAAGTGCTCAGTAGTGGCTAGTGGCCATCTATTAGATGGCATGGACCCAGAACGTTCCATCATGGCAGAAATTTCTACTGGACAGCGCTGATGGCAAGTGTAAAGGAAACAAAATGAGTGTCTCCATCTTGGTCCTCTTTGGTATAAGAAGAGATCTATTGAGAAGGGCTTGTACCCCATGGGAACTGATTTCAGCTCTAAGGGCCCATTGGCTGTGCCCGCATTGTCCTCATTTTTTTCCCCCCACCAGTGTTGGCCCCATGAGCTCTCTCTGGTCTCTGTTTCCAATCCCCAGCTCTGCCTGGAGCACCCTGCCCAGGCCTCAGGCTCAGCTTCGATAGTACTTTTTCCTCGAAGCCTTGATGATTGCCCATCTTTTTCTTCTTCTTCTCACACTTGGTCATCTGAGGACAGCACGTCCCCATAGCCTAGACTAGATTGTATTATGTGGAGGTCATGTCTGCATTCGGTTGTGATTGTTTTGAGGGTGGGGACCACCTGTCATTTCCGCATCCTCCTGGGGGTGGGGGGGTGTCTGAGATTGGTCCGAAATCTCCACTAACTCAAAGCCCATCCTTTGAAATGTGCAGACTCCCTGAGTGTTTCAATCCAAGAGTTTTCTATAGGTTTCATAGAGAAAGGAACCTGGCAGGAACCCCCTGAACGTCAGGGGGCCCTGATATGATGTGGTGTTGGCGGACTTGCTTTGGGAGAGTGGAAGAGCCTTCCACAGGGAGGAGCTGCACCCTCAAGCAGAACTAGGCAGGAAGGAGAAAGACCAAGCAAATAGCCTTGAAAGTTTCAAGCAGGTAGGTTTAACACCTCACTCATTCTTTCACCTTTTGTTAAGGCGTTCTGCTTTTCGAAGCATTTTTACAGACACTGGGTTCTTACAAGAACCCTGTGAGCTGGGCATTTTTAAAATTCCTGCTGTAGGTGGTGAGACTGAGGGGAGTAGATCTCTAGGGTTGACAACGTGCCTTCAGCTAGGAGTGGCCGGCTTCTGACATTCCCTCCAGCTGGACCAGGCTTCCAAGGAGCCGAGGAGGGGACCAGGAGGAGGAAGGTTTGGGACTAGGTGAAAGGCTAGAGGGGCCGGCCTGGGCCAATCCAGTACTGATGAGTTGATGGGTTCCAGCCATGTTCCAGGAGAAAGGGTTCCCAAGACCCCGCATCCATGAACCCGGCACCAGCCCCCTCACTCTGAAGACCCCTCTGTCTTGTAGCTGAGCTGCCAGATGGGAGCAGGCCACAGCGACCTCCCCATCTGCTTCCTCCTTTGCCCGCACCCTAGGTGGGGATTCTGGGCCTTACCCTGCCAGGAGGATGGGGAAATGAATGAGAAAGACAAGCGAAACCTGGGATAGAGTGGCCTAAACAGCGCCCTGCATATTTTTTATCCACAAGCAGGGGCACCCCAGGAGTCAGAGAAGGAAACAGTTACGCTGTTCTTCCTCCAAATTGTCCCTCCTCTTTACTAGGAGCACCCCTGAGGGTTCCCTTTAGCCCTTGGCCTCACTGCATCTTCATCTTGGGAAAGGAGAATTCCTCCCTTCCCCAGCCAAGGATGCTGCCAGTCAGACACACTGGCTGGTGCGCATTCAAGTGCTCTTGATGGAGCCCCAGAAGATGGCTGTGGGTGGCCGTGCAGGCCCAGCATGGGCGCAGGATTTGGCGCTTGTTGAAGCTGGTGACTTGGATGGCCCCTTCTGCTGGACCGGGGCTCCAGTGGCATGCACAGTGTGACAGCTGGCAAGGGCCAGCGAGCCATTATAGCCCCTGGCAGGGGCCCCGCGGGCAGTCTCAAGGGGCGGCAGCTGCCGCGGCCTCCCACATTCAGGACATACTTGGGGAACAACTTGTGTCCACCATAACAACATCTCTTGTCTTTGCCTAAAGGAGCTTGTGTGTGTGTGTGTGTGTGTGTGTGTGTGTGTGTGTGTGTGTGTGGCAGTGCCTCTTTTCACCCCAAGGAGGTGTGTGTCTCCTTGTACAGCAACCTGAAGCACCTCCTGCCCCATTCCCCAGCCCTGCCACCCACCCTTGCTTGGGGTCAAGAAGCTCGAACCTTTGAAATGGCAGGCAGTGGGGACCCAAAGCCTCTGGGAGTGTGTGAGGAGAAACACGTGTCCACCTCCTCTGTAAGCAGATAGGCTATTGCTGCTGCAAAGCCTGTCTACCGCTCGAAGTTCCCTGTTGTCACCAGAGACACTGTCCTCTCGCCGAAGGCCAGCTAAGTGTAAAAGGTTGTCTTTGCTGTTTAAACTGACTGGGACTTGGACCTGTAATGAAATAACGGAGTTTACTTTTTAAAGTGCTACTTTCTTCTAAAGAGGGCAGAATTCTTTGGAAAATTTCATTTCCCCCAGGGGTGTTGAAATTCGCGCCATCACTGCGAGAAGTGGCAGCTACATTTAATGTTTGTCCTACCTGAGGTCCCCCCATCCCATCCAGATATAATCCTATCTGGAACACGGAAGACAAGAAAGGAGCACTTAGCTTTCTTCTGGGTAAAGGCCAGGAGCGGAGAGAGGAAATGGGGAGGGGAGGGTAGTTTACCTTTGGAAAGTGTTCTTGGACGGAGCAAAGCTCCTTCTAGACATTTGGTCCCTTCTTACCTGGAAACCATCTTGACAGAGCCTAAATCACACTTAGAAACAATCCAGGTTAAATAAAGATCCTTGCTGTGAGGATTTGAAAGACTATGAATTATGCCTGTTTTGAAAAGGGAAGTACATGTTAATCAAGTAGTTATGAACTGGTATGAATTTTATAGTGATTTATGATGTTTTTAAAAGACATATCATTGTCACAGTTGTCTTCATTTCTAGCGTGAAAGGACACAGGCAGTAACATAGTGTTGTCTGTTCTGATTAAAACATTGAAGATTATTAAATGTTGTAGATGTGTTTTACAAATATCATAGGGAGATTTATCTTGTTTTATTTTAAATAAATGTCATTTGGACCTGATTTTAATAAAGTTTACTACCTAAGATTATTCCCAAGTCCAGATTTGTCCTATGACTATTTTGTGTGTGTGTGTGTGTGTGTGTGTGTGTGTGTGTGCGCGCGCACGCGCGTGGAATAAAAACGGAAAAGAAAGCAAAATAGGAAAAGAAATTAGGTGGTATCTGAGTATTTTTTCAAAAAATTTTAAGTACTAAAAGCTTGATTTGGCTATTGGTGACATAGCTCAAGCAGATGAGCATATACCTTTTTTTTTTTCAAACTCAGAGTGATCTACCAGAAATAAAAATTTTCATTGCTTCTTCGAGTACCAAATACTGAAATTTATTGTCATTAGAATTCTATAATAATACATTTTAATACCTCTCACTGTATATCTGAAAAGGAATCTTCTTTAAAAGAAACTTCAAATAATCGTTGTGAAAAGCGTAATAAAAAGAGAAGTACATCTTTTTGTTTTAAAGACGATTGGAGGTAGTTCCTGCCACCCCAAAACTCAAAAGCATAGTGGCAGAATTTGGGGCAAAGAAATGGCAATGTAACTAACAGGCATCTTCTGATAAAAATAACTGTGAATTAAGATATGTATATTAGCACATGCAACTTGATGTCTGAAGGGTTGGTTTGGGACAAAACAAAAATATTCTCTGAGTCTCCCTGAAGTCAGTAGCTGGAGCCAAATGTTCCAAAGGCTTACACTGATACAATGAAAAGAGACAATTTGCTTGGAAGGCTGTGGCTAATTTATAACACAATGTCCAATGTCATGGTTAGTTTTGTTGCAAAAATTTGGCAGTTTAACCCAGAGTCTCAGGCAGCCTGAAAAGATGCAGGCGATTCTGGCTGCAGTGTCTCTCGCTCGCTAGATGTTCCAAATGGTTCAAACAAGCCCTTTCATAGAGACGCGGGGCCAAGTGTGCTCAAAGGAATGAGGGGAAACAAAGGTGGCTCTGAAGTCATTTCCCCCGCGCTGGGTCCAGCCATCCGGTTTCACTCTTTCCCCATTGAACGGGCAGAATGCAACAGGAAGAGCGGAGAAGAAAGAGAACAAACAGGCCGATGTGTTTGGGGAGAGAATGGAGAGAGGCCGGGGCACTGAGCTGCTAAACTTTCATTCTAGGTTTTCAGAAAGGAGTGAATGATGAATTATAGAAACCTGAAAGGTAATAAAATATGGGTCACTGAAGCGCTGAGGCCAAGTTCCTAAAACACCTGCAGAGACAGAAGGTTCTGGAAGTCAGTGTGGCCCTGCAGTCGCCCAGACAGACACCCTGCCCGGCGCACAGAAGGGGACTGTTCAGAAGCTCACCTGTTGTTTTCTCTTGGCTCCGAGTCCTTCCCTGTCTGTAAGCGCCAGCGGCTGGATCTGTCTCCAGATTAGACCACCAGGGGAAAGAGAAAGGCAGTGTGAAGACTTCCCAGGGTGCCGTTAAGCAGACCAGAGCTGGGAGACCACTGCCTTCCTCTCCCGAAGATGCTCTGACCTGGAAATATTAACTCAGCAGTCAAGACTACCCTTGTCAAACATGCAAAAACTTTTCCACTGTAATATTCCGAAGCTTTTCGGCTCAAAGACTCGGCCCATTTACATCTTACAAAGGACAGTCCTAATCACTGGATCGGGGGTAAGAACCAGCCTGTAGCCTTAGCTATATTCATTTAAGCCTCAGTTTCCCCATCTATACAATGGGAATAATAGTGTTTATCTCCTAGGATTGTTTTAAAGATTAGAAGGGAATATACATAAGGTGCCTTCCCCACAGCCCCGGTACGTAGTAGCTGCTTAGCAAAATGACAACAGTAGTTAATATTTATTGAGCACTTGCCACGTGCTGGGCATTGCAGAAAGATACTTATTTCATGGTCTTCATTCAGACGAAGGCTGTGTCCCGGTTTTGTTTGCTTTAAGTGCACGTTTTCTCTGCATTGGGATGTGGGATTTGCTAGCCCATCCTGTCCCTCGCTCCCTGAAATGAACACTGTGGGTGGCCCACCCACGTGGCTCAGTCTCAGAGACAATTTCCTGGACACACTGAACCAAAATCCAGCCACGACTTGCTGAAGAGATCGTTTAAGTGTGACCTCGGTGTAGTCCTACCCACCACTCGAGAGAGCTGCAGGGCGAACTTCGAGGCCAGACTGCCTGGGTTTGAATCCTGGCTTTTTGTGTGACTTATGACAGGACTCATTACCTGTCGGTGCCTTAGTTTCCTCCATCTGCAAAATAAGGGTGAAAATAGAACTTACCTCAGAGGACCCTGGTGAGACTCGACTTCGACTGCTCTGCTGCTGCTTGTGGGCACGGAGGGCAAAGCATGGCACAGTGCCAGCCGTCGTCATTGTTTTATTAATCTCTGTTACAGGTGCTTTTACAGTGAAGCACCTCAGAACCTCAGAATGTGACCTTATTTGGGAATAGGGTCATTGTAGATGTACTTGGTTAAAATGAGATCATTAAGGTGAGCCCAATTCCAATATGACTGGTGTCCTTGAAAAAGGAGGAAGTTTGGACACAGGGGCATACACACAGGGAGGATGCCACGTGAAAACGAAGGCAGAGATTGGGGTGATGGGTCTACAAGCCAAGGAATGCCAAAGATTGCCAGTAACCACTGGAAGCTAGGAGAAGCGTGGAACGGATTCCCTTTCACAGCCTCGGGAGGCACCAGCCCTGCCGAAATCCTGATCTTGGACTTCCAGCCTCCAGAACTGTGCGACAAAACCTTTTTGTTCGTTAAATGTGTGTACTTTGCAATGGCAGCCTGAGCAGACTAACACGACCTTTGAGCTAACTCTTCTGTAACACAGCGGGGTGGTTGGAGGACTGGCTTTCAGTCTCTCACCTATAAGCTTGTGAACTGGGGCAGGTTACTTAACCTCCCTGTGCCTTGGTTCATTCATCTCCAGAACGAAGCTCATAATTATGCTTATGTCTACCTCAGAGGTACTTCTCCAAGTGAGGAGTGGTGTGTGCCTGGCTCACAGTGATGTTAGTTGTCCCAGGGACCATGTTTGGTGGTTTCTGGAGATGGTGGAGCCTAGAGACAGAACTCTCCTCTAGATCAGATTGCCTGGGGGTCTCATTAGATGCAGATTCTGGTTCAAACTCCCAGACGAGGTTGATGCCCAGCGGAGGGCTGGACTCTGAGTAGTGCATATCAGGGGCCAAGGTGGCCTCGCCTTGTCCCATGTAGTATAGTGAGACCTATTTAAGAATCGTGTATGTAAAATAAACCCTCTTCCTCATCCCTGTTGCCTGGGCACACAGATATTTGATCAGGTTTAGAGAAAGAGCAAAGCTGGCTTTGGAGAAAGGATGAGGGAATGGCCAGGGACAGCCGCCCGACAGCACAGGACGGCGGCTCCTTGGTGAGCAGACAGATACAGATCGGCGGACCCGAGACCCGGAGTTTCTCCTCTCCAGGAGGGCCTGGGCGGATGGTGAGATGTGGAAGGTATGTGGCTGCTCAGAATGGGGCAGGGTAGGCGTGTGCGGGACAAAGTCCAAGCCCGTCCTGCCTGGGGGCCCTGGCCCCCTCCCTCTGTCTGGAGACCTCAGCCCTGCTCTTCTCATCACTGAGTTCTCGGTGCAGATGGGAGCCCCTACAGAGGCCTTCTCAGACCGCCCACCCTAATGGCATCCCCCCACCCCATCGATGCCACTTCTCCCTGCCAGTCATCGTCACCCCTCCCTGCTTTGTTTTTCATGGTGTGTACCAACAGCTACAACGGCCTCATCACTTACTTGCCTACTCGTTTATACACGTGTCTTTTCTTCTGCTCTCGAGGTGGGGCCTTCGTGGCATCGCTGGTCCCCGTTCCATCCCGCTGCCTTGAACACGCTGGGCCTGGGCTAGGTGCTCAATAAAGGCCTGAACGAATGAGTGCAGAGGCCGCATCTAGACAGACTGACCAAGTCCATCGGGTGGGCTCTGTGTGCATGGTCCTGCGCCAGGCACTTGAGAAACCACGGGCTCCCTGCCTTCTAGCAATTTATAATCCACTTGAGGCTATTCGGTTCACACACGTGAACCCCTGGCCTGCATATCAGGTTACGTGGCACGGACGAGCGGGGAGGCCTGTGTGCTGGAGCTGGGGGTGGAAACTGGAGCTGCCAGGGACCAGAGCACCAAGGCACTGGGGATCTTGTTAAAGTGCAGAGCCCGGTCCGTGAGCCTGGGTGGAGCTCGAGAGGCTTTGCTGTAATCAAGCACCCAGGGGATGCTGATGCTGCTGGCCTGAGGACCACATATGGTTTTGAGGACGGTGAGGCTTTGCCTTAGGTGTTTAGAAGAGGAAGCGGTTGCATGCCACCGAGACCTCTTGGAGGAGAGTCTGGCGAGCAGAAGGACTGGGTGGATTGGGGGTTGAGAAGGGGATAGGCAAAGCTGCGAGGGGGTTGGAGGGGCAGAGAACAGGCTGCGATGGCTGGAATGGAGAAGAGGAACAGATGGGAAGACGAATGAGGAGGGAGGCGGCAAAGGAAGGGTAGAACAGGGCACGCCCTCGGCCACAGCCACCGTGACACACCCTCCCTCTGCAATCTTCCCTTTTTCAATGCAGTTCCTAGAAGGATTGAGACATGCCTTCCTCTGCTCTGTTATTCACTCAGAACATGTTTTCAGCAATGTCACAACCTGAGCTTGCCCAACAGGGCACTGCAGAGGGGAGCCAGCAAGCTCTGTGCAAGATGCGGCCACCAAGCTCAGGGGCGCGGGCAGATAGATGTTCTGCCCTGGTGACCACATGGCCAGTTCTAACCAGCTGGGGTGGGTGTGTTCCCCGCTGATGAATACCCTCCTACTTATTGTTTTCGCAAACCACTTTCACATCTGTTACCTCATTTTAGCCTTATTGCGTCCCTCTGAGTTAGGGCGGGAGGCAGCTGCTCCTTTTTGCAGGTGAAGAAACTGAGGCCCAGAAAGACTTGGGGGCCAGCCCAGGATCACTCGATGCCAAGCTGGGGCAGAGGCAGGCAGCAGCGAGTTGCTCTCTGTTTCTTTGGCCCCATGCCTCTTGCTGCAGAGCTCATCGATGTGAATGTGTGTACGGGGGTGGAGACCAGCAGTCCCAGCAGGGACAGCCTCCCCTAGAAGTTTGTGGAATGGCGATCTCTTGGTCGGCAGATCTCTTGCCGGGACGGGACCCCTTCCGGCCTAATGGGTGCTGGAATGCCAGGATCCTCTAGGTGCTCCCGTGGGTGGGGTTGGCCTCCATCGGCTCCTTCTCCAACGGGAAGGAAAGGGGTGCAGCTGCCTGGCAGCTGGCACTGCTTCCCACGTTGCACGGAGACTCAGGTCAGGGCCAATTTCATGCTCCTTCATCCCCTATGACGACCTTTATTTCCCTGGCGCAAGGCAGCTGCTCATCTCCAAATGAGGAGACGGGAAGGATTTGCTCACGAAGAGCAGTAACACCATCATTAACTGGCTTGCTTCTTCCCGGTTTGAACGGTGGATCCGTCTAAAGGGACACGGGGCATTCAGGGCTGGCGTCCACTTGCTTCGATAGAGCAGGGACTCACCTGCAGTTTTAGATTCTCACACACTCATCCATCAAGTGGGTTCGTGCGCCTTTTATCAAAGGGAAGACTGGAGACAGCCATGGCTCTTCGGGTCTAAAAATCCTGGTGTGAGTATGAGGGATCGGGAACCCAGCGCTGTGGGTACGAGCCTAGATCAAAACGAGGCCTCTGGCAAGGACCGTAGTGTCACATTGCCCCCTGGGCTGGGCTTGGCTAGAGCCAGCTGGGCCGCTGCCACGGCCCAAGCCTCCGTTTCCTCCACCGCAGGCTCTGCTTGCTTTGAGCTGCTGTAACTTTCAGGGCAGAGGGGCTGCCGCTGCTGGAGAAGCACTCCCCCCTACCTGGGGTGCCCTCTTGGGGGGGGCAGCTCTTCTCTGTCACCCCTCTTGTGGTTTTAGGATAAGTTCGCAGGCCTCCGAAGGTTTGCACCGCACACATCACACTCGGCAGCAGACCATCACCCCAAACTCCCCACCAGACACTTCTTTACACCAGTGTCTACTACCAACTTTAATTTGTGCTCTCTCTCTCTCTCTTTTCCCCTTTGCAATCTCTCTCTGGCTTCTCTCCCCGTATGACACGCAGTAATAGTCCCAGCCTCAGGCCCTAGACTTGTCTCCCCAAACCCATCTCCCGCCCTCCCATTAACAAAGCTCAGCCTCTTCGGAAGATTTAT
>CM053507.1:5521027-5538506 GCA_028627145.1 Eidolon dupreanum
CCGGGTGGGGTGGGAGGGGGGGGTGGCTGGGAAGCTGATGTCATCTGGGCTAATTCCGCTCAATGAAACTCGCGGGGCCCGGCACACGCCTCCTGCCCGCGTACAGCCAATGGGCATCCGCAGCCCGGAGACTCGTGGGGAGGAACCGGAGGAGGGACTCGGGAGGTTGTGTGAGAGGCGAAGCGGAGGAGGAGCGCGGGCTCGCGGGGGAGGTACGGGCCGCCGTTCGCGGTTGGGACCGCGGGAGAGAGGGAACGTTGTCAAATTTGTATAAAAATACGGTGGCCACTGAGTCAGGCGGGGGTGGGGATGGGGTGAGCCGGGAGCTCTGCACACGAACTAACCTGATACCCAGCGCGGTCAGAATCTTTTGGGATGCGCGCGGATAATCTTGGCGACTCAGGAGCCGGGGCTGGAGTCTCCTCGCTTGCTTTCTCTCTCTCTCGCTCGGTTCTCCGCCGCTTGCCCCCATCTCTTGGTCCTTATCAACACGTGGGCATTTTGAGCCCCCAGTATAAACGACAACCAGGCACAAAGCGCCTGTTTTCTGCGCACTCTAAGCGTACATAACAGGAGGTGGCCGCCGCTGCACCTCGGCGGGCGGCCGGTAGCGCCCCCAGCTGGGGGTTGCGCCTTGCGAGGCAGAGGGCGGGGAAGGAAGGAGGGGAGCGACTCCAGAACGGTGTTTTGTAGAAATCACAATTCTTCATAAAGTTCAGGATGATGTGGACCCAAGTATAGATTTTTTTTTTTTTTCTGCACAGTAACAGCTCTAATACAAGGGCAGAGTTGAGCTCAGAGTTAAGCAACGTTCCTCCCCCCCCCCCACACACACACACTCAGTTTATTAGCACGGGAGCCGGGAGCCGGGATGATGACATTTTCAGCATCATCTTTGTGGTCGTCACCACGACAATGGGGTAAGGGGCAACGTTGGTTCGTCTTAAAAAAAAGAAAAAAGAAAAAAAAAAAGAAATCTCAGTGCTGGGCAACGACTTCACGCTGTGGGCCAGACAGCGAGATTCAACCACTGGCGGCCGTGTTCATATAAATTTTATCCAGACCCAGAAACCCTTGACCAGAAGGAATTAAATGTGGTCTAGAAAAGTGCCCGAGATAGTTAAGAGGTATTGATCTATCTACCCATTTTATAGATGGGAAAATCGAGAGACTGTGTCTGCAGCAAGTCTACAGAAAAAAAAAATTGCAAACCTTTTCACAGCTAGGTCCTGCCTGGTCTGCTGACGCCGGCGTTGGCAGTTCCTTGCAGGAGAGGCCGGCCGTCCGTCTCCAACCTTTTTCCTGAGCGGAATTTCTCGCGTCCCTACGTTTCCAGTACAGAAATTTGTTTCTGCAGATCCCAGGACCGTAGGGCTTTGTACTGCACACAAACATACCCCCGCCCTCTTGCCCAAGGAATGTTCTAGTTACTCCGTTGTCTGGAAACTTTTAATTTGCATGTAAGGCTTTAAAAAAAAAAAAACCCCGCAAATAAATATAGTAAGCCATTCGCCTTCAAGTTAGCAAAGTTAGAAGATAAGCAAATAGAAAAAGTAACCCACGATATTGCTCCCAGTTCCCCAGGAAGTTTAGAAAGCCCAGCGGGCTCTCGTTTTCGCCTCAATCTCCTGCCTTCTGGAACATTATTTTTCTAACCCGCGTGTTTCCCAGCTGGCTCTGCAGCCATCCGTTAAATATGTATTTAAAACATGAAGAACTGAAGCGTGGAGCTATGTCATCCAACGGTTTTGGAGGATGACCCACAACCGTTCAATTAGGAGAATCTGTCACAGTGGAGAACGCAAGGAGGGGGTGTGAGCGGGGAGCGGGAAGAGCTGGGCTATTTGAGGATCATTCTTTTGGGCTGCCGGAGCCACCGGCAGTGAGGACATTCGCGGGGGTGTGAGCCCTGAGCACCAGCCTGGGCGTGGACTTGTGCGCACGCCAGTGTATCTGACAAACACCAGCGGGCGCGACGAGCGCGCGCCGGGGTTGCAGTCGCTGCGGTTAGTCCAGCCGGCGGCACGTGTCCCTGAGCCTCAATTCCTTCTTTTGTTGCTCGTCACCCGTGACGGTCCTTCGTCTTGCGGTCCGCGGGAGGGACGGTCTCAGGATCTTTAAGCACTTGCTCAGTGGCTGGAGTCGGAAGCAGGGGAGAGGTTGGAGGGCCTTGTTCTGGCCCAGAGCGAGTTTAGAGCTTGGGAAGGCACAGTCCGGAGACAGGAGAGCCCCTAAGGACAATCAGGCTCCAGCCTCGCTCCACGCAGCCGAGGAGGCAGTGGCGGCTGTTTGGGGGCTGAGCAGCAGTATCTCGCGGTCCTCATCTCCCCCCGCCCCCACTCCTCGCACGGAGCTCGGGTTATTTATTCACTCTGGGCTGCAGGCCCCTTCTTTCGGCAGCCCCCTCCAACATCCTCCGGTCGCAAGAGGAGGTGGGGGCAGGCCGTGTTCCCCTGCGCTCCTTCAGCCAAGGGACTAACGGGTCGCTGGACACATCTCTCTGTGTTCCCTAGTTCTACCCACTTCGGGATAATCGGAAATGAGAGCCGGCCACTGGCGCTTGCCCTTGTGCGTCCGGGCGTCGTCCCGGCACTCGTCCAGGTCTTGCGCCCCGCGCCTGGTGTGAACGTCCTGGGAGGGTCCCCCGCCCCGCGGTTCCCACCCGGGCGCGCAGCTGGGCCGCAGCCCTTTCGCGCGAAATAGCGCGTTCCCTTGCCGAGGCTAATCGGCCCTGCTCAGGGAGTTCCTGGCTGGCTCAGGCTTCCTGGAGCTGTCGGTCTCCTCCGTCAAAACGGAAGACTTGTTTTTCCCTCTCCTTTGTGTTTCCCTCCCACAAAAGGCCGGGTGCGTGTCGGGCCCGGCCTTTGCTCAGCCGCCTGGCAGCCCGGGTGGAGCTTGTGCCAAACGGACCGGGCAGGGCTAGCGCAGGGCTCCAAGGGCGCGGACCTCCCACTGCTTCTCGGGTTCCTCTCGGGCCTTTCGTTCCTTTTCTCTCCTTTCCCTTGCCCGAGTTCCTGCGCACATTAAGGCAGCATTTCAGCTAGGCTGCCAAGGAGAGCGGCGTCCTAGCGCGGGGCCGGCCAGGGCTGGCGGTGGGAGGCGAGGCTCTTGGCACCGGAAAGGAAAGAAAAGAAAAAAGCATTTCAGCCACCGCTCCTGGTCCGGAAACCAGAAGGAATGCGGAATGGCCCCGTTTGGCGCCCAAATCGTGAGCGATAAAACCCCATGGGGAAGACAAAACTCTGGAAACAATGACATCTGTCTTCCTTGTGAGACTTAGCTCCTGGAGTCGCCCACAGCCATCCCAATGTGTGTGTGTGTGTGGGGGGCGGGGTGGGGGGCAGAGCCAAGCACAGGGCCCCCCACACGCGGAAGATGCTGAGTAAATTCTTCTGAATGCACACAGGTGCAAATGTGCACGCGGGCTGGTGTGAAACATGTAAATGTGGGCGAAGGTGCCTGTGTATTTATTCCATGCACACAGTCAACCATGAGGTCTGGATTGCTGGGCATATGGAGCCTTTAGAAAGGGATAGTGAGGGACAGGTCCATCTAATGACATGTGGCTACTTAAAGGTGACCTATGCTTGCCAGGCACTTAGTGGATCCTGACAGGTTTTATCTTATTTAATCTCTTACTGACTCCCAGAGGGAGGGATTATCTACTCGAATTTCATAGACAGGAAACTGACACAAAGAGAGGTGTGGACATTAGCCCAAGACCCAGGGAGTAGAGGGGCAGGTCCAGGGAGACGGCAGGTAGTGAGGGAGGCAACCTGTGGGCTTCAGAAACTTAGGTATCTCAGGCTGTCTCTCTCCGCTTCGGGTCCTCATTACTAAAATGTATTTCTAGAAGCTACCTGTAACCTCTGAGGGTGTGTATGCTACCAGATTCAGAGGAAGGTGGGGAGGCGAAACGACAGCCTCCCCTTGCAGTTTCTCTATCCTGCTAATACTCAAGTGTTGGCATAACTGTGAGGTGCTGAGAGAGGAAGATGCCCTGCCCAGGACTGGCTTGGGCTTGGGTATCCGCAGAGGCTGGGTCAGGAAAGAATACTGGAGGAACGCCCAGCAGCTTGCAGAGGGTGCTGCATGGGGCAGCTAAGGGGAAGCAACAAACAAAGCAGCTGAACAAAACCCCAAACTAATAGCCCCTTCCCTCCAGTCAACCCTTGCCTCTGGGTCACTCCCCTCTCTCAAGCCAGCATGACTGCCACCTGTCCCTAAGGATCAGTGCCATTGATATTAACCTGCCACCCCCCAACTTAGCAGTGGAATGAAGTTGGAATAAGACTGGGGTGTGGAGACCGGAAAATAACTTGTATAAATCTCAGTTTCTAAACCTTTATAGCAGAGATACATTGTTCCTATTTTACAGATGAAGATACTGAAGATCGAAGGATTCAACCTCCAACCGACCAGATCCCAAGTTCCAGGCTCTGACTTACACCTCCATCTGTTCCCTCCGCCCAATATATGAGACACTGGGTTCTCCCCTTCCTCGACGAAGGGTAGGTGGACAGATTGGGGAGCACCATTGGAGGGGGGCCCTGGTTGGGTGGGGTGTGCCCCACTCAGGCATAGGATGGATACAGGGGACTGGGAAACCCCTACCAGGTGGGGCTCTGAGCAGGAGGACTCTTCCAGGTTACAGGTGACAACTCTGTGCTCTGGTTTCCTGAGATTGCCAGCTCATGCACTGCTGGCTGGGAGCACCCTGCTGCGGGGTGTACCCCAGGAGCTGCACAGTGGAGGGCATGGAGCATCTCATCTCCACCAACAGAAGATTGCCTGTCAAGCACCAGATGGATGGCCTGGCTTGCTAGAAAATGTAACCAGTATGGCGTCTCCCCACTGCCTTCACCAAGTCTGAGCCCTTAAACCTGGGCTGGAGGGTGCTAACCTGACCCTTGCCAGCCTGTCATCTCTCTCTTCCACTCCCGCTTTCTCAAGACCTGGAGCACTGGATGGGCGCTGCTCCTTCCTCATCTTTGCCCACGTGCTCTGCCCACCTCCCCACACCCTTCCTGCTGTCCACCTGTCTTCAGCCTGGGAAGGCTTCGCCCCTCCTTAAGCCGCTAAGGCACCCAGAGCCCTCCTCCCTCCAGGCGCTGTTCACCGGCTCTGATGTAAGGGTCTGGCTCCCTCGTGCAGGGGGACGCCTGAGGATCCTCGGTGTGCCTGAACTCACTTGACATCCCCCGGGGCCCAGAGGCTCGATAAATCGAAGGAAGGGTCAGTGGTAACACAAAGTTTTATAGAAGTCTACACATATCGCGAGAGACAACAACAATAGCAACAAAAGTACAAGCTCCTCCCTATTTAAAGCGGTTTCAGATGCCGTTTGAGGCCCAGTGCTGCTCACTCCTGGTCATGGGGGTGGGATGACAGTCCCTTCTTTCAAAGGCAAAGGAGCCACCCTGTAAAGGACGGCGCCAGATCCCCTCTCAGGACGTCCCTGCTCCCGTTGCGCCGGGACGGATGGTTCCTGGGCTCTCACTGGCCCCGAGGGACGGGCTTGCTCCCCCTCCTGAGGCCGAGCCTCAAGTCGGGAACTCGCGTGGCCGGAGGTGGGTTCGAGCCGCTGTCCATGGGCTTCGGGCAGCACTGGGCCATGGCGGGAAGGGAGAGGAACGCGCGGCGAGAGAACTTCGGGGCTCCGATCGCTGGACCAGGGCCGGGTGCCCGCCCCGGGCTCAGCCCGAACGCGCAGCCGGCGCGTGGCTCCGCAGTCCTGTCTCTGGCCCGAGCCCCTAGCTGCTCGGAGCGACGGTGCGCACAGGGCAGCGGGGCGGGAGACCTGCAGTTCAGCGCTGTAAACTGGTCACCAAGCAGCGCCGGCGGGCAGCAACTTCTGCTGGGTGGAGACCAGCGGCGGAGTTCGCCGTTCTTTGCACAAAGGGGTGGGAAAAACGAGCTTTTTTCCTTTCCGATCTTCTGTTAGTCCGTGCCCCTTCCTCTCCTTTTCTCCCGTTCCCTTCCAACACATCCACCCGAATTTTATTTTTAATTTTCCTTCGTTATTAAAGGACACATGCCGGGCTCCTGAGAACCCGAAACCTCAGGTGGACTCCCCAAATTCGCCGCCTCTCTTCAGACCCTTGCGGCACCAGCACTGACATGACATGTGGCAGCTCCTTAGAAAGAGTCTCAGGCCCATCCAGCCCCAGTGAGATAGAATCTGAATTAACCAGAAAATAGGTCACCAGTAATTCAACACCCCGACCCCCTCAACCCATCAAGTTACCGTCAAGATTTTGGTGAAGTCCCTCCAGACTGTAGACAGGCTTTGCAATTTGCTTCTTTTGTAGCACTGTGAACAGAACTTCTCTAGTCTGGGACTGTGACCAGGGCAGAAACTTGAGTTCTGTGATTTTGGAAAATGCTGGAGTCTTAGGCATTCAGATTTTTTTCTTTTACCCACTTCCATCAAAAAGATCATACACTTTCAGTTGACTCTCAGTCTGTGTCTAAGCAAAGAGACTATTCTGTTCAGACAGTATTTACAATTTCCACTGAAAAAAGGAGGAGCAGGAGGAAGAGGAAGAATGAAACCACATCATAGAAACTGAATTCTCTCTTTTTTAAAACATGTTTGAATTGGTACTATACAGCACATGCTTAAATCAAAAAAATAATCCAAAGGGTATTGATTAAAAGTCAGACTGACTTCCCTGGTCTCCCAGAAGCAACTACTGTTACAACTTCTTGTGTATTCCAAAAATATTCTTCGAATGTACAAACTATATATTGAAAGGTCTCTCCTGTTTTTTTTTTCTTCTTCCTCCTCCTCCTCCTCCTCCTCCTCCTCCTCCTCCTCCTCCTCCTCCTCCTCCTTCTCCTCCTTCTTCTTCTATTTCTACCCAAGTGGTAGCATAGCTGGTCTCTACATTGATTTTTTTTTCCTGAATAGAAAACACTTTCTACCTTAAGCATACACACATGCATGCACACACATATTTACCATACACTTGCTCCTAATGGTCAGAGGTGCAGGGAGTCTCTTCCCATTCTAAATGAGGACTCCTCACCTCAAAACTGAGCATCACAGCATCAGAATCTGGGCGCACTGTCTCCTCATGGTATTTTCCTTGCTTCCCTCAGTCACAAAGAAGCTAGGACATTCAGGACCCCAGATGACGAGAGATCAAAGAGCTCTTTACACTGAGTAAGCTTCTCTAAGGTATCCCCAGAATAATACGTTTAGCCACCACCTGAACCTTACAGGTGAGTCCATTTTTTTTTTTTTCGTAAATGCAAAATCTATAGTATGTTTCTCTCTTATCTGGAGGACATTCAATCAGAGAGATCTAGGCAGACATTCCTTAAAGAATATAAGACTACAAGATGAAGCTAGTTATTATTATTTTTGTTTATTTATTGAATAGGTAATATATTCACATACTTCAAAACTTAAAAGCACTTAATGAAAAGTTTGCTTTCCACTGCTGTCCCTCAGCAATCCAATTCCCTTGCTCAAGCACTGTCTCTTGTTAATCTTCCCAGAGGTATTCCGTGCAAACCCAAGCAAATATAAACAGATATATACTCTGCTCCCCCTTTTTATGCAAATAGTAACATACTATACATACTGTTTTCTCCGCCTTGCTTTTTCCAATTAATGTCTTGGAAATCGCTTCTTTAAAGTGTGTTAAAAGCTTCTTCCTCAAAAAAAATTTTATCTCTGTAGTCTGGATGGACCATAATTTATTTAGTATTGCCCAATTAAAAGACAAATTTATATCATTTCTTGCTTTTTACTGTTACAAACAATGCTGCAATAAAATATCTTGTAAATTGTTATTTGCATATGTGTAGTATATCATGAGGATAAATCCCTCAAATTAGAATTATTAGGTGAGACGATCTGTGCATTTGAACTTTGATAGATGTTGTCAAATCATCGCCTAAGCATTGTCCCAGTTTATGTCCCAGTGCAGAAGAGAGCCTGCTTGGCTGGCAGCTAATTTAAATGCTCAACTTTTATTTTCTAAAGTGCAGGAAAATGTGATCTCTAATTGGGATATCAGAATAGGTGACAAGCTGACCGCTGTGACTCTACAGGATAGAATAATAAAATGCCATTTCCTTCTTCAAAAACATCAAGCTGCAAATTATAATAGATTTCAACATCTGGTGTCATTTCTGATCCTTCCAAAGATTTACTAATGACTTTTCCAAATAGATGGGCAGAATGACCCAAGTGTGCCAGTCCATCATATCTGCTGAGGGATATTTACGTTTTGAGCATAGGATTCAACAGATAATTATTGGACTCCTTTCCTGTCCATGAACTTGTCCTAGGAGCCAGGGGTCTATCAATGCACAAAAGAGACAACATCTCGATTCTCAAACGTGTTAACCAAAATAATTACTATCACGGTTATTAAAATTTCTTTTGATTCTTTGAACAGCCTTGTAAGCTGGTTAGAGTTGGGTGTATATGATTAACTCACTGTTCCCACCTCCCTGCCCCAAGTCACACTGTCGTTCCTCCAAATCTGTTTCACTTTCCCTGTAGAACTTTTGGATGGACACATGGCCACCCAGAATAAGAACTACATTTCCCAGCCTCCTTTGTGACCATGTTCTGGCTAGGTGGTTTTAAACAGAAGTGGTGTGTGTAATTTCCAGAGCATTGAGGAAGCGTATCCTTTCCATTTCGTTCTTATCTTCCTGCTAGCTGGAATCCTGACGTGCTGGCTAGTAATGGAAGAGCCATCTGGATCATGAGGTGGCCATGGGACCACATATGAAAGAGCTTTAAGAGAGAAAGAACCTGGGTCCCTGACAATATGGATTGCCCGACACGCTGAGGACCAACCTTTGGTCTCTTAGATGAGAGCAAAAGCCCTTCTTCTTCATTAAATCTGTTGTTATGTTGGGTTTTCTCACAGGGCTAAACCAAATCCTAAGCAAAGGTAAAGGACCTTCAAATGCTGAGTGGGGCACTTTTGGAGGCCCAAAGAGACATCTCTGCCCTGCAGATGTTTTTGATATAGCAGTTGAGCCTGAATCCTAATTAATAGCCAGAGCAGAACTGTAACAAGACTCGAGACTCAAGATGTTGCCATGTTATGAGGCCATGATCCCTTTAGGGGTGAGCGAGGCTCTGAGAAAAGGGTGAGTGAGCACATCCTGGTCACTCACGGTGACATTCAGGAGGTGGTGGTGGTGACGGTCAGGACCCACTCTGGGCAGCTTCCGCAGGGCATGGTGTCGGTCCTCATTGTCCCTGCCTTCTTCCTCATCGTGCCTTTTCATTATACGCGGTTTGCCTTTTGAATTTTGATGTACCGAAGACTTCTGTGGCAGACGATCCTGTTTTCACCATTTTCCATGTACCCTTTCAGGCTCTGGTGAGCTTTCAGCTTCTATGGCCCGCACCTCTGACTCTTCTTCGTAGGTCTCCACTTGGACTCCTGGAGCTGCTTTGCTGAATGTGGAGAGAGCCCAAGTGCCATGATGGCACAAAACTTTCTTGCTCTGGCTCGAGACAACTCCATGGCATCACTTTTACCCTAGAGGTCCCCTTCTGGGTTCAAGTGGAAGCCCAGACGCTTTAGGACTTTGGCCTGAGATATCGGCCTTTCTTGGCTTTCTTCTCTGGCCTAGTTGCCCCACACCTTTCCCAGCCTCCACAGGGAGCATTGCTCTGGTAAATTACTTAGCCGTGAACCTTCATCTTGGAATAACAGCAGTGTCAACATAGGAGAAGTATAGTTCTCTCCCACACAGCAGTCTGTGTACAGCAGCCCTTGGCTGAGACAGTTTCTCCACACTCTGTCTTGTTGCTTTATCATCTATCTCCCTTGTGTTGCATTATCTCTCTGTGTTGATGGCTGCCCTGGCTCCTGCATTCTGGTTAGCAGGAATGAGCGGGGGAACGTGGAATCCACAGCACCTTCTTTGGAGGCGGGGTCAGAGACTGCAGGCAGCACATCTGCTCACATCCTGTTGGCCTTTCTTAGTCACGTGGCTACACCTACAGGCAAGCGAGGCTGGGAGATGTAGTCTTTAGATGAGGGGCCGAGTGTCACCAATTAAAGCCCAATAAGTGCTCTCATGCTAAAAGAAATAGACAAGAATGGATACTGGGAGGAAACCAGAAGACACTCTCACATTTAGAATCACTATCCTAAATGCTAGGAACTAAACTTTTTCTGTTGCCAGTGATGCTCGACTTTCTTTAAAATCACACCTGTAGCTGCTGTTATCAGTTCCAAGGAAGCAAGCTGTGAATACCCTGAAGCCCTGGGAAGATGTTTCTGGAAGATATCTCTGACTCTCCCCTATACCCTGACCCCACAGTTATAATTAGTCCATTTGTAAATTAACCTCCCTCAAAATATCCTAACTTGGATGTGCTATTTCCTGTTGGGACCCTGACAGATGCAGCCCTACAGGGGGCCCCATCTCTCTGGTTTTGTCAAGGGTAGGAGTCAGTGAAGAAGTGCAGAACTTCAGAAGGTGGAGGCTTAATTTCCTGAGGGCCAGAACACTGCAAGGGGGAGATCTAGACGTCCTGAAGGCCAGGTGGGGGAGGGTTTCAAGGATGGGGTCCCGTTAGCCCGGCATGGGTCTCCTCCGCCCTGTCCCATGCTCTGGATAGTTTCTCTCTGTCTCAGGGACCTGAATCCAGCCTCCATGTCCCAGAGGGCCACACCTGCTGCTCTTTGCTGGAGTCTAGAGGTGGCACTTTTGTCTCCCCTTGGGTTCAGCCACAGTGAGGCACTTCCTGTCTGCCAAAGCCCGGGAGGCTGGGATACAGACAAACACCAGGAGGATCTCGTGTCCAGACTCTCTCTCCCGGAGGGAGAGTGGACAAAATTGTTCTCAATTGAAGAATTAGGATAAAAATTTGTGATATCCTCTCTGTACACTGAGGAACATCTGTGTCGTGATTTCAAAATGGGCTTCATCGTTCCTTGACGATGGCTACATCCTGACTCACCACTCCAGGCAGCCATTCTACGCTCCCCGGTATTTCTCTTGCTTATTAACTGCGGAATATAAAATTAAGGAGGGTAGCCCTGGATGAAAATCTAGCTGACCGCCCAGCTGATTTTGTCCGCCTGTGAAAAGGAAACAGAAGAAGACAGTCCAAATATGAGGCATGGGATGGCAAACGGAGAAACAGGGCAGGAGAGAGAAGGCTTCAGGCTGAACGAGGAGACCACTTTGAGTGGAAAGGAGACAGTTTTCTTTAAAATAATTCATTGTTGGTTTTTTTTCTGATGATAGAATGTGTGTAGTCCCAAAAAATTTGGAAAATACAGGGTCTTATAGCTGCAGGAAACTTGGAAAATGCAGAGTCCGATGGTAGTGTAGGTGAGAGATGATAAGGACCCCGTTACGGGCTGAATCATGTCCACCCAAAATTCCTGTGTTGAAGTCCTAACCTCTGGTACCTCAGAATGTGACTGTCTGTGGACACAGGGTCTTTAAAGAGGCAATCAAGTTAAAATGAGGTCATTCAAGTGGACCCTAATTCAGTACGACTGATGTCCTTATAAGAAGAGATTAGAACACAGTCAGAAGGAAAACCGTGTGAGGGCACAGGGAGAAGGCGGCCACCTACAAGGCAAGGAGAGAGGACTCAGAAGAAACCAACCCTACTGACACCTCAGTTTTGGACTTCCGGCCTCCAGAAGTGTGAGACAATGACTTTCTGATGTTTAAGCCACTCTGGTACTTTGCTATGGCAACCCTAGAAGACTACTATAAACCTCAACTCGGGGCAGTGGCAGGCATGTGGGGAGAGCGGGCTGGTGGGCAAGCCTTGGCGACTGGCTCTATATGGACAGTAGAGGGTACAGAGTAATCTAGGATCTTCTCAGTTTCTTGTTTGGGTGGCTAATGGATGGGATGTCACACCAACTCATTCACCGAGGCGGAGATTCTATGTGGAAGAGTCAGTGTTTTGGAGACGTCGAGTTGGAGATGCATGAGGGACACCAGCAAGGACGTCCGGTGGCCAGCTGAGGATATCATCCAGGGGGCCGAGCCAGAGGGCTGGAAGGGAACACAGGACACATCAGCATGAGTTCTAATCATCCTGCCAGTAGATGAGGCTGCCGGGGCCAAGAGCCACCGGCAGAGCACAGGCCCTGGGGAGGCCGGCATTTATTTTCATCTGTGCCGAAGAGCCCATCATTTATTGTGCCCATGGCCTGCATCACAGCTGTTCACGTTTATTAGGTTGATTCCAAAATATTGTCTGCCTCTCCTAATTTCTCTTTCAATCCATTGTTCAAAAAAAAATTCCCAAGATGGCACAGATCGACTACTCCCCAAATGCTAAATTGGTCAAATTAGGGGGAAGGCTGTCTCCTTATCCTACCCCTGCGATTATGTGCTACATATGGTGCTTAGCATGCTAACTTCCAGGCTCCACCATCTGTGCAGGTAAGTGAGGCGCTGGGGCCAAAACAAGGGGCTATTTCATTTTGAGAGATAAACGTTCTTACCTCTTTGTACCCCTGCTGGCCTCCTTCCTTTAAAAATCTTTTATTTTGAAAAATGAATATCAAGGTGTGTTGGACATGTGAGCAAATGGAAATGATGATCTCCTCTAAGCAGAATGATATTTTGTTAATGTTATTTTTATTATTGTATTAGTGGTTACTCTAACGGTCGCATCAGGCACTACACTGTATTGTTTCTCTTAAGCTGTTTAGCTTTCCACTAAGACATCTAGTTCTTCAACCATGGAGGATACCAAATTTTAAGTTAATTTTCTGTTTGAAAGTATGGGCTCTGTATTCAGGCTGCCTGGGTTAGAATTCCTTACTTATTAAACTAGGGCCTCCTTGGGCAAGCTACTTAACCCTTCTATGTCTCAGTTTCTTCATCTGTTATAGATGATGATCACGAGATAATTGTCAGGGTCAAATTTAATATGTGGAAAGTGCTTAGAACAGGGCCCGGAGTGTAGAATATCTCAATGAATGTTAGCAATACATGCTCCTGATACCTGAGTATTCCAGGATAGTTTATGTGCCTCGATATTGTTGTCTAGAAATCAAAACCAAAGTATCTTTATAATCAAAAGCCAATATGATTATCTTTGGGCCTCGGTTGTTCATCTAAACACAAAGGTTTTATATTAGTGTAATACTCTGCAACATCTTACACGAATGTGGACATCTAATGTGACATCTACACCAACTAGCTCTCCTGTGCTTTTCCCCTGTATAGTCGCCCAGCTCGGCATGTGGGCTCCATCTACTCCCTATGTGTTTCTGTTTGAGATATTATTCCTTCTTTGATAAAAGAACATGCCTATGCCAGCTCCTTCATACGACATGTTTGGGATTCCAGCTAATGTATTTGTTTCCCAAATGAGGTTGTCACCGTTACCCCCACTTTTAAACGAAAGTATTCGGTTTCACTTTTTAGAAAGTTCTCCAAAATCCCTTATCAAGTGGAAGATGCCAGTCCTTCTCCTGCCTGATATTTTGTTAAGAATTGAAAATAATGAAGCCAGCAGAGATACAGAGGGAGATTCATTTGGAAACCCAGCATGATTGCTGTTAAGTTGTTGACAACGTGGCGTTTGTGGGGGAAGGGAGAAGGCGGGAGGGAGAGGGCAGGATATGGCACGTCCACGCTCGACCAGGTCTTGCATTCATGGGGTAACAGCTGAACTAAGTGTTCAGAGCACACACATCAAAGACTGTAGTCTTTGAGATACCATTTCTTCTATTCCATGATGTCAAAGGTGGCTGCAAAAATACCCAATACTTTCTGGGTGGCATTGTTTAGGATGCTGGCCCTAGCAGATGGCCCCAAATGCACCTCAGCCTGGTAGAGCAGGGACCACATGTGATGGTATAGTCTTCTCATTAGCAAACAGAAAAAAAAAAAAAAAGCCAGGATGAGAAAGGAGATGAAAAGAATACACAAAGACATTTACATATTTACATTGTCTCCCTCACATTTCAAATTCTCCTTTAGCTGGAGTGTCAGTGGGCTTGCTTTTCTCCTTCTGTTTGTATGTTTACTTGTGCTAAATAGATTATGGTAATCAGGCACATAAATGCATGCAACTGTTATTATGGCATTTTAATCACAGAGTTTTTCACTGGAAGCCTTCATTAGAATTCTCATAATCTTACTTGTTAGTGTAACAAACAGTAATAAATGCCAAGGAGCTTGGATTAAGACAGAGGCATTCAGACTTTAAAAGAGGAATATGGAAATGTTGTCAAATCTCTGCATTACTTATTGAAATGTCACATAAACAGTTCAGGACTCTAAATATCTTACTCATTATAAGGGTAGGGAACCAGGCAACCTGAAGATAGTAATTATGTCTTTCTACTGAGCCTACAAACATATGCCTTCCACAGATTCCTCCTAACTCTTCTGAAATAACTGGATGGTCTGATACACAGTCCTGGCCATAATTTATTATTATTATTATTATTGTTGTTGTTTTTGTTGGAGAAATTTATTATTATATGATTTAATTTATTTTATGCTTCGTTGTAAGTTTGTGTGAACACCGACACGTATCAAAACCTCCTAATTCTCATTATTTTTCAGTTGTGTATGATTAGTTGGCAAGTTGGTAAGAAAAACTTTAGTTCTTTTATTTTTATTTTTGATAAGCAATATCATAGCCATGTGCTTGAGAATAAGCCACTCTTTTGGAAAATAGTGTGGTCTTGCGAACATGTCTAAGTGTCAGGACACGGTAGATGACGTCCAGATTTTGCGCAAATCCATGATTTATGAGTGGCAGTGTAAGTTCTGGGGGTAACTCCTTACTTCGGTTATCCATTGTTGTGTGATACATGATTCTAGACTTAGGGACTTAAGACAATACCAGCGTATTATTTCTCATGGTTTTGTGGGCTTACCAGGCAGTTCTCCTGCCGAGATGCTGGGATAGCTGGAAGGTCCCAAATGGGTGCTCAGCTGGGGCCGCCTGGCCCCAGCCTCAGTTTCCCTCTCCTGAGGCATGTCCGCATGTTTGCTTCGACGTCCTCACAGCATGGCTGCTTGGTTCAAGGAAACGCATTTCAAGAGGCGAAAGCAGAAGCTACAGATCCCTTAAGGCTCGGACTCACAGGTTATACTATGTCACTTCTGCCGCATTCTGCTGGTCACCAGCCGGCTAGACTGCAGTATGAGAGGGGATTGTTACCTAAGTGTGTGCCCTGGGAAGCGGGTTCACTGGGAGCTGTCTTCGGAGATCAGCTTCCACATGGAGGGGACCATCCTGGATGGCTGCTCATCACCCTTGGGTTACATTCAACTCTTCTTTGTCTGCACGTGGGAGTGAAAACCAAAAAACTTTCTCCTCAGGGACTGCGAGCCGGGATCCATCTTTCTTTACGTCCTCTCCCTCTCCCAGAGAGCTCTCACCTTACCTTGTCCCTTGAGGTCCAGCTCGGTCGCCTCACCAGTACAGCTGTGCTTCATGGGTGTACTGTAATAGAATTCCCCACTGCCAGGCCATTTATCTCAGATATAATGAGCAAACTGGTGTCCCTGTCACTCCCTATCCTGTCAAACAGGCCTCTCGTCCAAACATCATCCTTCAGGGCCATGTTTCTTATGCAGGCGCCTGGACCTGTATCAGGGTTGCTGAAGAGCTTGTGCAGGATGGGGGTTCCTGGGACCCACCCCAGACGGACCAAATCAGAGCTTCTGCGAGAGTGGGGGTGTCCAGGGGACTTTTACTTTTAACAAGCCCCTGTTGATTCAGCTGCAAGTTTAAGTTTGAAAGCCAGTGTCCCAGGCAGACCTTTCTCTGGTGCATGTACACTCGAGCCAGGCCACGAGAGCCCTGGGGAGTGGGGGTATTTCTGGTCTGGGCCATGAGTTTATGTTTAGGTTAAAACAGGTGTCCGTGAACCACCTGACACAATTCTTCTGTGCTGCCATCTGAGGGGCTTCCCACAGCATCTCTCCTGTTAGACTCGTGTCCCCCCTCCAGGAAACTTCCTCTCACTGGTCTCTCTGCTAGCATGTCCCCACGGTTCTCTTCCTAGCCAGGATATCCCTAGCACTGCACACCTGTAGCGTTTGCTGCTGGATTTGTTGTTTGGATAGTGTGGCTTGTGTGTGTGTGTGCGCGTATGTGTGTGTGTGCGTGCGTGTGTGTGTGTGTGTGTGTGTGTGTGTGTGTGTAGTCAGTTATTTCTTCACTGTCACAGCATACTGGGGCTAGAAGAGCATTAGAGATCAACTAGTGTCCAGTCGTTCACCTTAGATCAGAAGCTAATATCCTGCGAGGTGACGGGTCTGACCTGGGCCCATGTGGCAAGGTGGTAGCAGAGCCGGGACCTGCCCTGTAATTCTTGGTGTAACTGCCCTTCCCAACCTGTCACCTCCTGTCCCACCCAACCACAAGAGCCCATCACCCTTTGACGTTTCCACCTGCACCTGCATCGCCAGCTTGTCCTTCTGGTCTTTTTAAGCTCAAGAGCCACTGAATTCTCTTCTCAATTATTTAGAATCAAAAGCAATACTTACTTTGTTCTAGGGATTTTCTCATTATCATTCCTTAAACATTATTATTCTGTTAATATATATTTTAAAGATCTTACAGTGTTCGCACACACCTCCAGGTCACCATGATCCACAATTATTTTTAGGGAAAGGTTGGGGGAGTGGCCATGACTTTCAGGATAGTCATATATAGCACTTTGTTTTGCTATCTGAGAAGTGAGAACAGAAAAAAATGTTAACCATCGATTATGGAAAATTTCAAACCTACAAAAGTTGAGAGAATTGTATAGCGAAGCCATCACCCAGTTTCAGAAATTATCAACTTATGGCTGTCTACGCCTGCCCCCAACTCCTCTCACCTCAGATCATTTCGAAGTATTGCTTTCTCTTTCCCTTTCTTGGAGTTTCCAATGCTCAATAGCAAACTGACTAAAGGTACTGAGAAGTCTTACAATAAAGCAGCCTATTTGACTCTGTTTAACCCAGCATTTCCCAAATTTGCGTGTCCACAAATCCTGTGCCTACCACTATTTTGAGGCTCTAGATATACAGTAAATTCCGCACGGATAGCTAGATGTCACCGAGCCTAAGGGGAAACGGTCACTCCCACAACAGAGCTGGAAGATCAGGGATGTAGGCTGCATGTATAGCAGTTTCCGTTAAACACTGCACACGTGCCAAGCAGGAGATGGCATTTGCTGAGATCAGGGGTCCTTAGCTTGAGTCCTGGAGTGTGTCTGATTTCTTTAGAGGTCTGATTTTCACCTTGTGTCAGCATGTCTACCTGCCTGTGTGACAGAAGGGTTCATTCAACAAGTATTTGCTGGCCAGATGCTGTAGTAGCTACGTGGTTGGTTGATAGCTGCTGTTGGTTGGTTACCCAAACCTGCTCCCTCTGGCTTCCCTGCTAACTGAGTCTTAGTTTTGTTCAGGTATCCATCCCCCCAGAAAGCTAACCTGATATCTTGCTGAGAGTAAATTCTGAGTCATTTAAGCCAATCATAACAACCCTATT
>CM053507.1:5539006-5576282 GCA_028627145.1 Eidolon dupreanum
AAGAAATGATGTTAAGCCACATATAAGTCTATGGTATTTTGTTATAGGAGCCTAAGCTGATTAAGACACTGGCAAACACCTGAAGCTGGAAGAGATAAGGAAGGGATCTCTTCTGCAGATGTCAGAGGGAGCATGATTCTGCTGACACTTAGATCTTGGACTTCTAACCTTCACAGCTGTGAGAGAATTGATTGTGTTAAGCTACCCAATTCATGGTACTTTGTTACAGCAGTCTAGAAAACTAATGCAGCATGTCTACCATCCTAGTTATCGAAAGGATTTAAGATGTTTTAAAATCATTCAGTAAATACAAGAAAGAAAAAGTTAAAGACGAGAGTGAATGGCAAGTCCCAGCAATATAGCATTGTAACTGCATCTTTGAGGCCCTTCAACTCCATTTCATTCCAAATATACAGTAGTGTTAGGGAATAAAAAAAAAAAACAAGGAGAGAAACTTAGAAAGGCATTATTGATATCAAAATTAGATAAGTAACATGTCCTTGGACCAGAAATAAGAGAAATTCAACATGGAGGTGGGGCTGAATACACAGGTGTGTCGCCTCTGGGTCAGGTAGAGTCTGTGGGATAGGAGAGACTAAAGGTGTCCCAGGTGTGGCAGGGAACCAGAGACAGGTTTGAAACGAAAGGCTGGGCTGAAGTTCCCCAACTTCTGATGGAGACTAAAGAATGCTATGGACACTATCTGAGTCTACCACTTTTAGCTAATTGTGTACTCAGGGAGGTAGGAGGAAGCAGAGGGGCCTCCTGGCCATGCCCTAGGCCAAGCTATCAGCTGGAACCTCCATATCCCCATGGTATCAGCTACCACGTGACCTTGTGTTTAGCCTGTGGACCCTGAGAAGCCCATGGGCCGTGTGAGTAACGGGGGGAACTCTCATAGAAGAGGACTTTGCAAAGTAAAATCTCAAAAGGAATGAAGAAAGTGAATGTGAAGAAAGAACAAAAATTAGAAAAAGATCAACAACCTGGAAAAGGAATTCTTACAGAAATGAAAATAATAGCAAAACCTGAAAATACATAATTATATATTTTAAAAAATTACTTTTTAGTAATAGTTCCAATTCTAATCTAACACCTCAGGGCTCTTTCTAACCTTCTCCCTTAATATCTTTGCAAATCTATTCTCTGACAGCAAGAAACCAGCTCCCCACTATTCTCAATATATTTGTTTATTTGTTCAATCAATTAACTTACTTGTTTAATGTAACCAGTCTCCAAACCACTCTGGCTACTTTCCCTGCCTATCAGCTCCATACACCAGCCTTCAATGCCTGGACACCAGACACATTGCCTTGTGGAAGGGAAGGGAAGATGGACAGGGAAGAGCATGGGATAAGAAGGGGATCCAATATCCTTTGCATAATGACTCATAAATTTTATCTGCCTTTCAATCATAAGGAGAAGTTGATAGCTTCACTTTATTTAGTAGGTCCTTGGGTCCCAACCTGGTTTCTGTTTGCTCGGAACGATACCCCTCCCACCAGGCAATCTTCCCAGTGGACTCCGCCATGAATCAAAACTTGGCTATTTATCATTGCTGAAGTGGAGCTTCAAGTTGCTACCACCACCCTCGCTTTTACATGGCAGATGAAACTGGAAACAAAGTTAAAAGACTAACTACCAGCTGGAAAATATTCTTGCAACATATGGGACAAAGTGATAATTTGATAATCACCTCAATCGTATAATGAGCAGAAGATATGAAGAAAACATGTGAAAACATGCTCAGCTTTTCTTTTAATCAACTAAATGCATATCAGATGATACCTTTTTTTTTTTTTTAGTAAGATACTAGTGGTGACAAAGAATGACGATGCCATGTACCTGTGAGGCTTTGGAGAAACAGTCCCATACGCTATAGGTGGGAATGCCATTTCATCTAATCCTTCTAATATTGCTTGTCTTATGATTCAGTAACTCTGTTTCATAGGAAGATATTAAAGGTATTAAAATGTATATACAAAGATGTTCATTACATCATTGTTTCTTAAACAAAAGTTAGGAAAACTTAAATGTCTATCATTGAGAAATTAGTTCAATAAATGAAAGAATGGAGTATAATGCAACTCTTGATCAAGCAAAGGTAGAAATGTGTATTGATACATAAAGCCATATGCATTGATATAAGAAACAATATTTTTTATTCATGACAAAACTCCCTCTTGAATAATACTGCCTGTGTGCAAGATGTTATTATAAATACATTACAAATTAACTCATTTATTCTTTAGACTAGCGTTGTGGGGACATAAAGACTCCAGAGTCCACGTTCTTAAACACCACAGACTGCTGCAATGAGATAAAGAAAAGCAGACAAGTATTGTCACATATTTGATCCAAGTCATACATGTGTGTGTTGATTTTGAAAAAAAAAAAAAGAAGAAGAACAAAATGCATGAAGCTTTCCATAGCAGTTATTTCTTGAAGTTGAGATTAGTTTACATCAATTATGTATTATCAGGAAAAAAAAAAACCAAAATTATTCAGTGACTCGAAAAATAAATTTGAGGAAGAGTGAAGAGTGAGGAAAAGCGTAGATCACTCAGGCCGTCCACCTCGGCTGCTCTGAAGGTTTATCTGTCGGGGGCTCCCAGGCAAGTGGGTCGGTGACATCATTTGCTGGGACAGTGAGCCCACCTTTCTGCCAGCTCCTCCCAACCTTGTGCCGTCCCCATGTGCCCTATGCTTTGCTTCTCGAAGATGCTCGGAAAAGACATGCTTTAGTTGAGACTACAAAACCAGGAGATTGGACCAAGAACGTGACACGTGTGATAGCACAAGCATCAAATTGGCAGTCAGGGGACATAGGTGCTCTTACCTGGCTGGGCGATGCCAGGTATGGGCCTCTCCCTCCCCGGGAGTCAGCTCCTCACGGGACAATGAATGGGTGTCCAGCATCTTATAGACCCTCAAAAAACTCACTGGGGAGGCTACAAAAATGATATATAGATAAAACATTGAGCAAGTGCTTAATATGGGCGGGTGCTAGGTGAGTGACGGTCATTGTCATTACTATTCTTATAAGGTTGCATAAAAATTATATAAAATTATTAAAGGCAGATGTGAGGATGAGCATGAGAGGGGTACATATCTAGAGCTTGCATGCTTAAGGAAATATTCTCAGCTGATAAATCTAGTCCAGCCCTGAGGGCTGAAGCTCTAGATTTGAGTTATCTGGAGGTTGCTATCCATTACACCAAGAAACTGGAAATAAGCCAGAAAAATTAAAGACTTTCTTGCTGTATAAAATGCAAGCAGCGAAATTCATGCCTGTTATTCACGGGAAAATTCTTTCATTCCTAATAATACTAAATTATCATTTTAATAATAATTAATATTTATTGTGTATTTACTATACTCCGGTCTGTGCCCTGAGCATTTGACTGGCAGAAAGAGGTGGGTATCAAGCCACAAAGGGCCTGAGTTAAGAGGCTCAGCAGCTGTGGGCGGTCCTAGGGTCTCCTTGCCTCTCCCCAGAAGCAAACCCTGGAGCCCCGTAGATGCTCCAGCCCCTGACTCAGACTCCCGATTCCCCAGCAGCCTGTTCCCAGACCCAAAGGGGAGGAGCTTCCAGCACCCAGTCTCTCCTGGGCTCTCCCCCACCTTCCAGCCATAATTTATGGGAGGGATCCAGGGGCAGAAAAGGCGCTGTTTTTGTTTTAATGGTAATTTACAACGCGGGCTGCCCTCGTGGTCACCTTCCCCTCTGCTCAAGTAGGTGAACACAATGTCTCCATCTTGGTCTCTGCAAAAAAGGGGTTTTCTCCGAAGGCGCCATGAATTGGCGGTGGCTGCGCCCCTGACAGCCGGCCGCGGGGGCGATTATCCCGCGCAGATGAGAGCCATTAACAAAATGGAGTGTGCCATCTTCACAGCACAAATATTTTCCCTGACCATAATACCCTCTTAAGGAGACCTCAAGTGGCCCGGCCTTGTCACCAGCCCTTCCAGGCACACCACCAATCGTTTTTTACTGCTGCTGGCATTTGCAGGGAAGAGAGGGTGAGAGAAAGGCAGGACCCCAGAGCATCCCAAGAGATCTTAGCCCTTGTGGCCTATTGTACTTTCTCTTGAAGACAAAGAACCCCCAGGCCTTTCTCTAACAAGTCACTTAAGCTTCATCAATAAATCAGAGTCCGGCTATAGCCATTCAGATGAGGCCCAGAAGTCCGAAGGTTCTCTCCAAGGATGCGTTTGCCTGCTGGTGATGTAGGTTAGGGGAGACTTCGGGCCCGATCGCATTTCGTTGGACTCCTCCCCCTCGCCTTTGCTTTGTGCGCTTTTCTCTCTCCTGCCTGGCTCCGTGTGGGACAGAAGATGCGTTTGTGGGCCTGAATCAGGGGGATTGTTTCCATCATCAGACCATTCACGCCCGCCCCTCCCCTGTTGTAAAACACCAGCCCCGCGGAGAAACAGCGGCCCCATTGTGCGGCGCCCCATACCACCCAGATTTCACCTCGGCCTTCCAGAGCCCCTTTTTTTTGTTCCCAGTCAAAAGAAAGCATTTGCTCGGGGGAGGGAAGGGGTGTTCCTATTGCCTCCACTAACGCGGGGGTTAAAGGGAAGATAGATGGGAGAAAGTTCACCTAGAAAACCAGGATAAATTTCTTGCCGGCCAAGGCCAGTTGTTTCATTGTCCTGGGGCCATGTTTTTTGTTAATTATCTCTCACTCTCTCCTTTTATCAAGGAGAAAAGTAGCAAAGCAAGGAGAAAGGAACAGGATATAGGGGTCAGGGGTCCCACTGGGCCACCTAGGTATTCTATTTTAAAAGCCAGGGCGGGTAAGGCCGAGGGTGAGTCTTGTGTAGCTTGGGGGTGGAGACGAGTGGTGACAATCAAAATAATAATGAATTTGATGCTGTTATTTCTGGTGAAAACTTCCCACCGTATGCTTCTTGCTCCGGTCCCCCGTTTACACTTTCTCCAACTCCCAGGGTCTTTATCTTCTTTTCAATCCCCTTGCCCATTGCCCCCAACACACACACACACACACACACACACACACACACACACACACACACACTTTTTCCTTTTTAATTTTAAGCCCCACGAAACTGTAAGGGGGATTTCGGAAAGGAGGGGAGAAAAAAGACGAGAGAAAAACTAAGAAAGTTGGTCCAAACAAGGACATGTTGTCAAGGAAATAAACCTTGGTGAGGATAGGCATGAAACCACAGCTGCTGGATTTGGCCAGCCTCAGACGCTGGTGGTAATGACAATGATTCTTAATGGCAGTGCCCCAGCTCCACACATAAATAGGGCTCAGCCTGAAAGGGGAGGAAATGGAACAAAACATTTCCTTGGGTACCACTGGCAAAGAAATAACATCAATTTCAGTTTGGGGGGGGGAAGAAGCCAAAGAATCTCCCTGTTTCCCCACACTAGCAAAGGCAAATTCATAACTCGCCAACAAAGTACCTTTGAAATGCAGCTGCACTCCACGAACACACTGCCTTTTTCCACCCAGAGAGACAACCCTGTCTTGACCAGAAAGAAAGGAGACAGGAAAAAAAAAAAAAGCGCACGCTATTGAAAACCCACCAGAGAGGGTAAAGGAAGAGAGGAGGGGAGGTGCTGGGGGGTGGGAGCGGGGCGGGGGGGAACGCATGCATCTTGGCAGATGCCAATGATAAGCTTTACCTAGTATAATGCAACCTTCTTTGCCTTTCCAAGAGGGGGCCCGTGATGAATGGCCACACAGATTCTCCGTAGAGAGGCTGTGCACAGGCAGCTGTTGGCCAAAGGCAGCCATGTGGCCAGGAAGGAAGGACACAGGGCAGGCCTGGCTCCCAGGTACCAGCCCTCAGATCCCAGGGCCTCTGAGGAACCAACAGCTGCTGCTTACCCTCCCCCCTCCCCCGGAAGAGGAGCTCTGGGCATGTCTCCTGGCTGGGTCCCAGCAACCCAGGGATGTGTCTATGTGTCAACACTTTGGGATGAAGTACAAAGATGGAATTCTGGGTGTGTGCCTCCCTACCAGGTCCTCCTCCCTGATAAGTGATGACTGCGAGCTAGGCAAATCCAGCTTCTACAGATAAATAAAGAGCCCCTAAAAGCATGAACACAAATTAGGTGTGAACAAGAATATTTATCTAGAATGAGAGGAGAAAAAAATCACAACAAACTACAAAAGTTAAATGCTAGCAAATACCATGAACATCACAGAATCCAGAAATACAATTTGATATTCTATCTCTATATGTGTATATTTATTTAACCACTGCACACACATCTATGACGCTTTCCACAGACTGCCCCTTGCCTGATATATTTAAAACCTTGCTTCTCCTCTACTACTAACCAAAGTCTGATCCTGAGCACCAAAGGACAAGGCTATATTGCAATATGATCTCTGACTCTATGATCTCTTGTCATCATGCTGGGGGACTCCACACAGTGAGCAGCAGGTTAATTCCTGGAAGCCATTTCTATAGTGACTAGCAGGGACTTCACTATAGAGAAGGGACTACAAAGCAAGCAAATACCACTAAATGAAACAGACCCCTGATTCAACTGCACCTTAGCCAGCTCCCAAAATGCTCTTGGCCACTCCAACACCCACAGACACAGGGGAAGTGGAAGAGGGCGGTGTGAGCAGAAAGAGGCAGCATTCTTAATTGATTGTGTTTCAAACATTTAGCAGGTGCAAATTTCACCGAAACGTATCATCATGTGAATAAGTTGGTAGGGTCCCTCCCAAGTCTTGGGAAGGACTGTGCACATGCAGGTCCATTAAGCTTAAGCTTTCTTGGCCTCAAAACAGCCTGTGGCCACATGGGTTAATTGGTTAACACCAGTATCTGCATAGCTGGATCTTTCTCACCTTCGCATTTCCTCCCCCCACCCCCCGAAGCCTTCCCTGATATCCAGGGACAAACCCTGGATGTCGTTAGGGCACTTTTAACCTTCTGCACCACCTGATCATTATTGGGGTCCCAGGGAAGAGATGTCGCTACCAGACATGCATCTTGCTCCCAGAGCAGCTCCCAAAACAGCAATCACAGTCTCTAGCACAACATGGGTCTCAGTAAATACTTGTCGAGAGAACAGGAAATCAAATGAGTGACACCAGGAAGACCCCACAGCATGCTGACTCACACGAAGGCTGGCATGTCCCCGCCTGCTTCGAAGTGTGGCGTGAAAGGGATTTGTTATGAAGAACCAGTACCTGGGGAGAGGGGACCCTCTGTAACCCAAATGGTTTCAGTGGCCCTTTCCGAGTCTGAGAAAAGAATTTCCTCATCCCCCAAATGCCGGTGACTCTGTCTCCCATAGCCCCAGCTCACCACGGTGTCTGAGAACCACTGGGAGCATGGAGTGAGATTTTAATGAGTGTGTTTTCTGTTGAGTGTGTTCTTGTGATAAGGGCTAGGGATGGCCCAGTGAGTGAAGGAAGAAACTTGGACCAAGCATGTTATAGATGCTTGTAGGATCCACATAACAACCCAATAAAGCAGACTCATTATGGATAAAGACACAAAGGTCTCAGAAACATTTAGTGACTTGTTCAACGTCACATGGCTATGAGGAGACTGGAGTTGGGAAGCCAGTCTTGCTTGCCAAGGTGGCAATAGGCCAGGCTGCTTCCATATTCACTTTTCCTAGACTTTGTTTATTATTCAGGATAATGAGGGGTGAGAGGGGGTTGGAAATGAAAAAGTCTTGCGGGGGAGAGGTGGGGGGAGGTGGGGGTGAGGGGAAGACAGAAGCCAGCGGTTGCCATGTTTTGAATTGGCCGCTGACACTGATGGATCCTCTCCTCGGAGCTGAACAAGCTGCTTAGCAGTCTGTAGGCCCTCACTCACACAATTCCTTACTCTAAATGAAGGATCCACTCTGGCAAATTACCATGCCTTTCTCTAGTTTGCCTTTCTCAGTACTTGACCTTCCCACTCTTCCACTAACCCAGCCCTGGTGGGCCTGGAAAGACACAGCTCTTGAGGAAAGCTGAAGAATGCCAGCCGGATCTCAGCCTTTCCCCAGCAGGGGTTCACCATCAGTGGTACAGTCCAGTAGCAAGCAAGACTGTCCAACTCACAGCCATGTGGAAGTCAGCAGTGTTTGGTCCAGTCACGAAAGTTCATGATGATCCACTTACCCCTAGATCTAATGATGAAAAAAAGTGCCACGCCTTTCTGTTCTGATGGCTCCAGGCTCAGTTCCAGCCCTTCTTCCCTTTCTTGCAGGTGGCAGTAATGGGAGGTGGTCATGGGTCTGAGCTAACAACTGCGCTTCCTGGTTTATACTTTTCCATTACCAATATGAGTGGGGCCTTAAAATATTGACTCTACAGGTTCTTTCTCATGCCCTCCCAGTTACAAACACCAAGTACACTCCCCTGACGTGGTAGGGCCTGACAGAGAAAGGATGCCAGCCAGCAGAAGCAGGTTTACGTCCCAAATAGCAATGGGTATGCTTCCGTGATGCTGATACGTATTCTTTAGACCCTCCACTGTATGTGCCAAGTAGTCTATAAACTGGCCACTCTTGACTCAAACATCCATTCCATGGATTTCAACAGTTATGTCTACTCTTTAAGGGCTACTGTGTCATGAAAATCTTAAGGCATATTTTTAAGAAAAGACAATATTTGAGCTGAGCTGGTTATAAGGAATTAGATATTCAGGGAATTTTAATCACACTATCTGCAAAGTGCTTTGACAGACGAGGCATCCATTTCTATGTTTGCACAGTATTTCTGTAAAACAAAGCCAGGCCCAATGCAAAATTTATCAGAGGAAGGAGGGACTCTTGCCCCTGTTATTTAATTTCAGTCCTTTATCTTCTCTCTTCCCCATTCAAGATAGTTTGAGACACAGAGGAAAAAGAGAAAAGGCACCAAGGAATAATTGCGAGTCTTTGCAAGAGGTCAGGTAGGGTGAAATCTTTGCTGCTCAAAATCAGTACTTTAGGCATTGATAAAATGAGTGAACATTTGTTGTCCTTAATCTTAATCTTTTAGCAAAGTTTAGAGCTTTGAGAATGTGTGACTATTCATAAAATGAAAACTAAGTTATCTGACTGGTGTGCCAATGTTTCAGCACCAATTTCTTTGTTCTCAGCAGTGAAGCTTAGAATGTTTACAAATATTCAATATACAAAGGGATTGAGCACTACTAAGAAAGTATTTGGTTCGGCTTATTTTCTCTGTTTTTTTTTTTTTTGTTTTGTTTTGTTTTCTCTTTTCTGTGATGTCCTAAGAATTATTAAATAATCGGTGAGTTATATTTATAATAATACTCCTGTAAGCATATGATTTAATCTCAAGCAATCGAGACTGGAGAAATAAATACACAGGGAAATCCTACAACTTAATGCTGATGAGACCATGGGAGAAGCAGATATTTCATTCTTTGAAAACTGGTACAATGCCTTTTGAGGGCATTTGGCAATCAATGCAGGTCAAAGGTCATAAAAATGCTTGTACTCTTTGACCCCGTAATCTCATTCTTTGGAATTTATTTCAAGGAAGTAATTTAAAAGAAGAAATGGTGTATGTATTGATATGTTTATAGCGGTGTAATTTATGATAGTGAAAACCTGAAAATAACCTAAAGGTTTAACTATAAGCAATGGATAAACAAATTATAAAATATGGATATAATGGAATATTACCTATTTACTAAAAATGATAAAGCTGGTAAGTAATTAGGATCATGAGAAAGAACACACTCATATATACAGAATTGTCAAGGCCATGTTAAAACATTACAGGTGTAAATAAAAATCTAAAGAGAACCTGGAGAAATGAAAGTACTTATTATATAGGATAGGAGAAACTTGGGCAAACTCCTTTAAATTGAAAATGGCCATTTTTTATGTTTTAACTTTTGTCTGTGCAACTTTTATTGTAAAATATGTTTTAATCTGGGAGAGAGCATCTATGGTACTACTTCAGCATTAAGCATTTCTATTACTTTGTTCACTCATCTATTTGTTGATCTTAATCTTTACACCTTGTCAAGTAACTTGGGTTGCTCATTTTAAATTAAATAATTATTTTAATGAAGAGACCCTGATCAGAACAAAATAGGGGCAGCCTATGTGTACAAACAGCTCATCTTGGTATTGAACCCACAAACCCAAGTGAAGGGAGTGATGAGCCATCTCCCGCCGGTCCTGCTTCCGCTCCCAGACCTTGACACATTCTTGCCACCTGACGTATGGCCTTCTTAGACTGGGCTCGCTTAATGCAGGACAAGGGCTGTGGATCTCAGTCTTTAATATTCCCTAAAAAGCTTTTTTGGAGAGCAAATTTAAAACAAACAAACAGAAAGCGTCAAAACATTATTCTCTCTTCCTTCCTCTGCACCTCGAATGGAGCATCTGCTCAGAGTCTGTGTGTGAACGATGCCCACTCTTCTCAAAATTAATATTTGAGACATTCACAGAGGACAGCACCTGGCCTTGTATGTCGCAGAGAGGGACACTGAACCGCTTTATATGACAGACAATACCGAGGTTGTGTGGGGAGAGAAAAGGCTTCGCATGTTGGTGGATACTGCTACTTGCCCTCAAACTGATTGGCTACCCTCATCCTTTGGCTTCTGTGCAAGGAACCGTTCGGCTCCCAGACTCCGGGTTTGTTCTCTGAGGGTCTGTCATCAATCATGCATTCTGCTCGTCCCACACTGCCCGGTGGGATCCAGCCCACCAGCTGCTGTGGAGACATCTGTGTGGGTGCCTGGAAAGTGGGGGGCGCAGATATGTGCATGATGGGGGTCTGGGCCAGATGTTGCTGGAAGCTTCTAACGGCGTGCTCCCAACTTGCCCATTGGCAGACAAAACTCCCCTAGATTTGCTCCAGTAGGTAGAAGGCCCACTCCCTCTTGCTCAGTGGGTATATTTACATGAACTTTCTGGGGAACCCAAAGTAACATAATAAAGCAATAGAAGTTTCATGTTAATTACACTTCTAAATTACTAACACATTTCATATAGTGCCAAAATTTGTTTGAAAACTAACACTTTTAGGCAAAAAAAAAAAAAAAAAGCTTGTACATTTCCCTGTCTTCTTTCTGTTTGTTTGTTTAAAAATATTTTTCAAAATTGAGGTATAATTGACATATCACAATAGTTTCAGGTGTACAGCATAATGTTGCGATATTTGTGTATATTGTAAAGAGAGAGCCACAATAGGTTTAGTTAACATCTGTCATCTTACATAATTACAAAAAAAAACTTACGATTTTTTTTTTTCTGTGATGAGAACTTTTAAGGTCTACCCTCTTAGTGATTGTCAAATATGCAATATGGTATTTTTAATTGTAGTCACCATGCTGTATCTTTCATCCCCATGACTTATTTTATATCTGGAAGTTTGTACCTTTTGGCTACCTTCAGCCATTTCTCCACCACACCCCACTCCCCCCTCAGACAACCACCAACCTGTTCTCTGTATCTTGAACTTTTTGTTTTCGTTTTTTTAGATGCCACATATAAGTGATTTCATCTGGTATTTGTCTTTCTCTGTCTGACTTATTTCACTTAGCATAGTACCCTCAAAGTCTATCCATGTTGTTGCGTATAGCAAGGTTTTATCCTTTCTTATGGCTAAATAATATTCTGTTGTATATATACCACGTTTTCTTTATCCATTCATCCACCTACGGACACCTAGGTTGTTGCCATACCTTGGCTATTGTAAATAATGCTGCAATGGACATGGGGAACCATATATCTTTTTGAGTTAATGTTTTAGTTTCCTTCGGATAAATACCTAGAAGTGGAATTGCTGGATCATAAGGTGGTTCTGTTTTTAATTTTTTGAGGACCCTCCATACTGTTTTCCATAGTGGTTGCACCAATTTACTTTCCCACCAACAGTGTACAAGGATTCCCTTTCTCCACATCCTCACCAACACTTGTTATTTCTTGTCTTTCTTAGGACGGCCATTCTAACAAATGTGAGGTGCTATCTCATTGTGGCTTGGATTTGAGATTCCCTGGTGATTACTGCTGTTGAGCATCCTTTCATGTACCTGTTGGCCATCTGTATGTATTATTTGGAAAAATGTCTATTCAGATGTTCAGTCAGTTTTTAATTGGATTGCTCTTTTTTTCATTTTTGCTTTTGAGTTGTATGTGTTCTTTATATGCTTTGGATATTAACCTCTTATCAGATATATGATATGCAAATATTTTCTCCCATTCAGTAAGTAGGTTGCCTTTCCATTTTGTTGATGGTTCCCTTTGCTGTGCAGCGGCTTTTTAGTTGGATGCAGTCCCACTTGTTTATTTTTGCTTTTGTTGCTTTTGGTGTCAGATTTAAAAAGGCAGTGCCAAGACCTATGTCAAGGGGCTTACTGCCTGTGTTTATTTCTAAGAGTTTCATGGTCTCAGGTCTTACAATTCAGTCTTTAATCCATTTTGAATTATATAATTTTTGTGTATGCTGTAAGAGAGTGGTCCAGTTCCTTTTTTCTTTTTCCTTTTATTTTTTTTTTCAATGTGGCTGTTCAGTTTTCCCATTGTATGTTCTTGGCTTTTGCCTTCTTAAACAGAGTTTTATAAACACAGATTTGACTTTTCCTCATGGCTTTTCATTAGAATTTCAAACTTATTGGTTTACACATGAATAGCCCCATTTTTGTTTTATGGAATAGTTTTTGTATTTTTTTCTATTTTATTCTACTCTCTCAATATCAACTATTCTTTCTTATAACCCCTGGACTTATCCTTTTACATTTTCAGAAGGAAAGCTATGCCTTTTATTTACTCAAAATCAGCAATGTTTATTGAACCCATAAGTCAAAGACTTGGTATAATATGAGATCTTAACTATGCAGAGCATATGCTATAATTGAATATTTACCTGAACCCCCCTGGATGGATTGGCTTGGGGTGGGGTGGTAATAGCTTGACCCCATAGCCCAGATCCTTACAGGTCATAAGGGCCAGTTACAGGCTGAGTGCAGCCAGCTAGCAACACTTGTGCAATTACCATGGTCTTGACCCACTTACTGGCTGGTATGTTTTATTTCTAAGTAGAGAAATGGATACATGATATGTGGTAAAGCTAGTCTGGTACAAGTAAAAGGCAAATATCAGAGAAAGAAAATATAAAGAAGTTTTAGCAGGATAATGATACACAATGTTGTATATATATACATATAGATAATGTATATGATGTGATATATTTATATATGTATATATTGCTATCTTCTATACAGATATCTGTTAATTTTTCTAGAGTGGGTCTGTCCTCTTCCCCCTCCACCTCATTATCAGATTGTACCTCTGATAAATAAGGATATGACCATATAAACAGACCTGCAAGAGTCAATTCTGAGGCTAAACAAAAGATGCCAATATTCTCCCTTTGCAGAATACTGAGAAAGATAATTTCATTGTTATAAAATAGGAACAAAAATGAGAGAGAGCGAGAAAGGCATCTTTCTTTATTTCTGCTTCTATAAATCTGGGACAAGAAGCTTCCTAGGACTGGAGCCATTGGCCACAAGTTGGATAACCTTTGGGAAACTAGGTTTTGAATTAAAGGTAAAGCATTTCCACCTTTGGTTTAATTTTCCTCATCCTTCATTTCCGATTCTAATCCATTTAAAATAAACCTGTTTTTTAAAAAAAGACAATATCGACAACAACAAAAGAAAACTATATCTAGGGAATGAAAGTCCCAATCACCATTTTTCTGAGTTGCAGATCTTTTGTACAATTAAATTCTTCAGGAACATGTGTGAACATCAGTATCAGTAATTGCCCAAGAGCAGCAGCATTTCAGTCTTTCAACACAGTTTATTTTGTTACTTAGGCCCATGTCTTTTCCTCCTTCAGGGATCATATGTTATTTCTAGGTTGCATGGAACATGGCTGTGATTCTTGGAGAATGCAAATTCATGCTATGATAGAAAACGGTGTCCCATTCCTGGCTCTGAAAACACCAAGTCGCATCCACAGTGTCCGGCTGTCAGATAGCTGGTGGAGGAAATCAGGAGGTCTGCCCACCTTTTCCTGGATCGTTGGGTGTCTAGAAGTGAACTGTGAGACATCTATGCCTTTCGCAAGCTCTCGCCAAGTGATCAATGCAGACATGATGTACTGAAAAGACACATCGATCACATCTGAAATTTCCTCCCAAGAATGCATAACCCCAACCAAATCATGAGAACGCATCAGGTAAACCCAATCAAGGTGTGCTATGGATAAAATTAAAAATTAAAAAAGTACTGTTGTGACTCATAATGGCCAAGTGCAACTGGAAATGCTTATCAACACTTTTGGGAACAAGTGACCAAAGCCACATGAGCTTATAAGAAAGAAGATTGCTTCTTTTAGGACGAAGCTACCAAGAAGCCTTAACGAATATTAGGCAGGCTTAGAGCCCACAATGTGAGAAAGAAACCAATAAATTACCCAGAACGCTAAGGAGATTATCAATGGTTTTTACTCCTTGATCCTGCTTAGGTCTCTCTGCTCCTTAGAAGCAATAAAGATGTGCAAGTTGAAACCAGAGTCAGTCTTAATTTACTGATCCCTGTTTACTGTCCTGTAAGATTTCTAAATGCTTGGCTTTACCTTTAATTCAAAAGCAAGAACCAAACTGAAGTAATCAAACCAAGTTGCCGTTATTATGTAAAGCTATTTCCTCAGATCCTTGCTTTGAGTAAATGTTTCCCATTAACATGCAGATTTGCCTGAAATTACCAGATAGTCTCAAAATAATCATCAGAAGATGTCTTTCTAAAGAATACTTTTCACTCTAACTTGGACCAGGATTTGGTCTATTAATCTCTCCCTTCTACTGAGAGTCAAGTCCAGACTACTCTGTGACAGGATGGGGTAATGGGGACTCCTCATGCACAGAGCTGAACAAGGCATACCCGTTTCCTGCTCCTCAATTTTGCTGACGGTAAGTTCTGTCATAGCCCCATCATAGAGAGAAAATTCAGAGGCGTGCCCATTAACGTTGTGTGTGTGTGAGCGTGTGTGTGTGCACACGCATATGTCTGTGCGTGAGGAAGACAGAAGGAAGGTGTGAGTTCTAGTACGTTTTTCTTTGACTGTACTAGGTATAGAATTTGACACAACAGACAGCGAGAAAAGAGAACAGTCAAGGAGAAAAGAGCTCAATGGTCAACTTGGATTTTAAAGCATCATTTTAGCTGTGAAATAAGGGTGTTAGTTATACCTGCTTTTAGGGCTGTTGTCAAGATGAAATGAGTAAATCCATATAAGAGCTAACTAATGGAAGGATAACTTTTGGAAGTGTTAAAGAGAAAAACCACAGGCCCAAAATGGAGTCACTTTTGCTAAAGCCCATGACATTGAATCTAGATTTAATACTTGACCTAATTGCATTTTCGGCCTCCTCCAGGAATATAATCCTAATCAGTCAGTCTGGAATTTTCTGGTTCGGACTGATGACATGATCTGTCCTGTGGGTCCTCTATATTCCCCCAAAGGAAGCTGAGAAGGGATCTGCCTGGTAAGACCCCTGTCTCCCTCTAAGGGAAGGTAACTTTGCCTGAAACAATCCTTTCTTTTTCTTTCGCTAATAACTTTCTTGCTTCTCCCACTGTCTGCCTGTAAAAACCTTTCATATTGTACAGCTTCCCAGGAATCTTCTCTCCTTGCTAGATGGGAGGCTGCCTGATTCATGAATCTCTCAATAAAGCCAATTAGACCTTCACATTTATTTAACTGAATTTTTATTCTTTAACAGACACTAAGAATTTTCCTATTTTATTTAACAAGTATATATATACATGTATATATATATATATACGTATACATATATATGTATACATATATATGTTACTTCAATTTATATTTGTGTGTGTGTGTGTGTGTGTGTGTATACACACAGACATATATAATCAGTATATTTATTTATAACAGGAGAAAATTAGAAGCAATCTCAATGCTGACGGGTAGCAGAATAAGCCACCCCAAAATATGACTGTAGGAGTACAGGACGCGTTACCCCAAAATACGCTGCCCTGGTATGTTGATTATTTTGAGCTGTAGGCATTTGGAAAAGAGCAAAGGTAGGAGAGGTTTCCTCTGACCTCTTTTTATCCAGTCATATTCTCCAAAAGGAACTCAATTATCATCAGTCTCCTTCTGGAGAATTTCATCAACCGGGGAAGGCTGACTCTTCTTATAGGAGAGGAAACTAGAAGTCAACACCACACCCAGACAAACTTTGTCATAAACTGTCATACCTCCTATCTAGTCTTCAAAGGGCTCATTCATCTTTTCTAAAAGTCATTTTCTCTTCCCCAAGAAGCCTGTATTGCTCTTCCCTTTTCTTTATTAAGGCTGTATTTAATCTTGAATTCTAAGCTACCTTGGAGAGTTACTCATTTTTCCCTTGGTGTCTCCCATATATACGTGAGGTAGATATGTTAATAAAATGTCTGTTTGTTTCTCTCTTGTTCGTCTGTCTTTTATTACAGGAGTCTCAGCTAAGGACTCAGAAGGGTTGAGGGAAATTATTTTTCCTCCCCTGTGATGCCCATCAGTAGAGAAATAGTTAAATGAAATCTTATGCACCCATTAAAATAATCACTTTGAGGACTCTGTAGCTACCTATGGCAATGTTCAGGAGAAAAGCAGATCACAAACTGTTAGCACATTATAATTATAACTGTAAAAATATGAACTCAGATGGGCAAACAACTGAAAGGGTACACAGAAACATTAAAATGATTGCATTTGGGTTATACTTGGGTTATATTTGGGTTATGGGCAATTTCCTCCCTCTATTTTCCAGCTTTTTAATAATAATTTTTAAGGTTTTTCCCCAAACCTAAAACCTTTTAAGAAAGAATAACAGTAGGAACAAAAATTTCGTAGAGGCATCCATTAGAATGTCCTAACTCTCCCCATTTCTCCCTTGCCCATGTCCAAACCCATTTAAAACTGATCCCTGTGCCTCATTCAGAGATTCCTGAGACCTCCCAAGGAAGAAAACTGACTAGTTGAGGAGACTGCGTGGAACTGGAATTCAAACTCAGTTCCCAGGCCAAGGATTCGATTTGAAGTTTCGGGAGGATATTTCTCCCTCGAACTTTTTAAGGACTTGGTTTCTGTATTTACAACACTGACGTAAAAATTTGGGACCATTTTATCTACAAAACAGACTTTCTAATGGAAAATTCTGGCATCGATCAATATCAAGTAGTAAGCTGTACAATTAAATACAAAACTGGTAAACAAGACATGATATTATACATTTTATTTCCATAGCTATTAATTATAATTGATGCTTCACCATTTTCCTGATCTAGTAGTTTCTATCCTACCTTCAGCAATAAATGTACATGCTATAGATTTTGAGGTAGGATGTGAATGTCAAAATGAGTTACATTTTAAAAATGTGTGTATTATCACAACTAACCAAGAAAACTGTAAAACCAAGAAAATGAACTTTTTAGCAAGTTTTAGAGTCACGTAGCAATTCTATCTTTGAAAATATTATTTTAAAAAGCAATAGAGCAGGATTTAGACAAGGTCAGGGAACAAGTAGGAGTATAGAGAAAACAGAGTTTATTTTCCCAAATTAGCCACAGTTCTAACGAAATGTATGAGAAAGTTGCATTTTTTTCCCCCACTAGCAGCAATAGAATTTGTCTAAGGAAAATCACAGCTTCCCAGGTTTGTGATTGAAAGACAGTCTTAATCCTGAGCACGCCCCTGCTATTTATAGCCCCTGGCACACAGCTCACCAGAGCCAAAGGCTCAGGGACTCTGAGCCCCTGGGGAAGAGGCTATAGACTTGTTATTTTCCTCTATCTCTGCCAGCCTTGCCTTCTTCTAACATGCTGGCCAGCCAATTTAATGTGAGTCTTTGTCCCTACCCTAGTCCCTGCACAAAATTCAAGCACTGTTTTGATGGCCTGTGGGGGTATTTGCATTTTATGTACTTTTTTTAAAAAACAAATTTTTAGGAACTATTGGGGAAGAAAGAGAAGAATCTAGAGGCAGCCAACTAGATTATGAAGAGATGGACCAGGTTCTATGCATCTCTGTGTCTCCATAGCCTAGCATAGTGCCTGATTAAAAGCAGTAGTAAGAAAACAAAACAATTAATCATTTTTGAATTCTTATTCTGTGTCAAGCACTCTTTACATGCATCGACTCATTTAAACCTTCAAGCAATCCTGTGATAATTCTTCTATTGGAGTTGAGTGGACTGAGGCTCAGAGAGGTAAATGTCTTGCCTAAAGACACACAGCCAGGACTGGAATTCAGGTCTTCATGTCAAATCCCATGCCCTAACCACTGGGCTACGCTACTTCAGCACACACATTAGGTGCTCAACAGATGTTGTTGGCTGTATGAATAAAAGAATGCCTGGAAAACCCCTTGGCAGGTGTCTTGGCATCATAAGAATGCTTCTAGCCCATGTTGCAAAAGATTCACAGACTTACTTTATCCTGTTCTATGTCTGCACTTCCTTCTTTGCCAGAACTAGTGTTAAGCCTTTAAGGGCCAGATCCCAGATTTTCCCACTGAGATACTAACAGTTAGATGGAGGCCATGCAAATCCCCAGGCCGGGAGGATGCTCAGTGTTTCCCTGGAGCACATCAAGTGCAATTCAACTGTCAGTTTCCCTGCCTGAGTTACTGTGAGCGACCTTGGTTCTTAAGCAGAATCTGTGGCAGATGACATTCTCGAAGTCTGGGGACAATTACTTCGATGGAGGACTTCCCCTGTGATCTCAAAACCTCATGTCCCAGTGAAAAAAGCAAGACCCAGACTCACGCGTTTATACACTGATAAAAACTCAAAGCCAAAACTCAAAGAATACCTTATGTTGTTCCTGCATGCATATAAAAGTAATAAAACTGGAGAAGAATGATATCAACATGATAGATGCCCCGGAAAAAACATGGAATAGGAATGGGACAGGAGATGGTAGGAAAAGGGGTCTTTCTTTAAAAACAAAAACAAAAACTCTAAAAACAAATACAAAAATATGTTACCAGTTATAAATTCTGGATGATCATATTTTATTTTGTGTACTTTTTGGTGCCTTTAAATTTTTCAGAACTTATAAACAAAAGATACAGTGGATTGATTTTCATAATTTCTCTGAGTGAACCAAAGGACACAGGGCAGTTTCTAATAGCTGATGTGGTACAACAATCCGATGGGCTCCCTCAAAGGGTGTGAGCACTCATCAGAGGTCTTGGAAAAGAGGAGTTGCATGACTATATGGCAGGAATGTATATTCATCAGAGAGGAAAATCTTAGGACAGTGTTTTTTAAACATTTTTTTTTTTTGTCCAAAGCGAGAAATAAGTTTTATATCATGAGCCTGAGGGCACACACACAGATGTTCATGCACCCATGTACACACTGGCTCCTGACGTAAAATTTCACCAAACTCACCCTACCTATCTATGATGCAGTCTGCTGTTTCTATTTTTTCAAATGCTAGTTGAGACCCATGAAGTTAATTTCATGATCTATGAATGGTAAGTGACCCACAATTTGAAAAGCACTGGATGGATGATCTTCAAGAACCATGAGAGGTCAAATGCTCTGTGTTTTCTTTCAAACTATTTGTTCTCCTCTTCCCTCTTATCCCTGCCTGAAACTGGTCTATCTACTCTTCAGGTTTCCGGTCAGATCCCCTGGCTTCAAAAATGCCTCCCTGATGTGCTAAGGCAAAACGAATTTCTCCTTCTTCTAGGTTCTTATTCACTTTGTGCTCTGTGTAGCATCCCCTGCTCCCTGCCCCCACATTCCTTCATTTATCCAACAAGTAATTTTTGAGCATATATTATGTGTCAGGCATTGTCCTGGGCAGTGAGACTAAAGTAGTAAACAAAACAAACAAGGCTTTGCTCTTGTGGCACTTACACACCAGGAGGAGGTGCACAAAAAAATATTAATTACGTAGCTATATGTACCTCAAGATCCAATTAGCGGCCAAGCATCTCCCCCTTAAATAACAAGCATCTCCCTCTTCAATACGAATGGAATGCCCACTCTCTAAACATCTCAGGAGAGCTCCAACTGGAAAGGTGAAGACAAAAATGAACAGAGATGAACCCAGAGGAAACAGAGATCATTCAGCAAGCACTTTAACAAGTAGATGTTAAAAAAAAACCTATGACTTTCTTAGAAATATAAAAGAAGATAATCATTCATGAAACAAGAATAGGAAGATTTAAAAATAGATTCGTCAGAGAACCAGCAGTCTTGAAAATTTGAACAGAGAAACTGATGTAAAAAAACTTTTAATAATAGTGTTGGAAAATATAATCAAAGGAATCTCCTAAAAACATATCATCTAGAATTATGGAAGTAAATTCCAGAAAAAAGAAAACCATGTAAAATAGTAGAAATTCATTGTTTCAGAGGAGCGAAAGTAAGATCCAGAAGTGGAACAGCGAATTGTGTTTATTCGTTATAATCCATTTAAGTAGTATTTGATTTTCAAATGACGGAGTGTATATTGTATTGATAAAAAAATAAAAGTTAAGTTTTTAAAGTGCTGACAGTGTGGTTCAAGATCCTAGAGAGGTACAGCAAAAAAAAAAAAAAAAAAATGTAATATGCCCTAAGATATATACACATTTATTGCATGCATATGCTTCAGGAAGTCAGTATAAAGAAATGACACTGAATATTAAAATTCTCGATTTGATCCCAGGCTGTTGAGGACATGGTAAAAAATTTAGTGCATTTTTCTAAAAGATAGGGTGTGGCCTAATTGGGTTGGCTAGTGAGTGAGAGGGTGACTGGTGTCCTCTGTGTCCCCAGATTGCATGTGCTTGGACATTTGTCGGGAGGCTATTCAGGACTCTAAGCTTTTATTTCCCTAATGACCTTTTCGGGCCCCTGCACTGTTCTCAGCGGGGCTACATGGACCTTATCCAGCTAGGCAGAAAGATTATATGGCAAAAAATACCTTATACCAGAAATAAGTAAATGGCTCGTGGAATCTCTGAGTCCCAACTAATATTAGGAGGAAAGGACACGATTTCACCTTTTGGACTTCCTCATTATATCAGAAAATGGAGTGGGGTGGGGGAGGGGGACAGGAGGAGGAGGTGTACCACACGCAGAAAGAAGGAAGAGAACAGCATGATTTAGACTCATTGTTTCCTCGCACTTACTTCCATTTCTTCTCTCTGGTGAAATGAGGGTCTTGGATGAGCTGGTCTCTGGGTTGTCTTGAAGCTCTAAGGATTCTCCAGCCACCTGCCGGCCACTGGCTGGTCCGGTGGTTCCTGCCTATTTGAATCTTAACCTCGTTTGGGCAGAAGAAAGTCAGTCCCAAAAGGCAGAGGCTGCCTGGAAAACAGACAGTCCAGAGAATAATGTCTCTCGTGGCTGTAGGACAAACGTCTTGTGTCCTAGTCATGCTTCGAGGCCTTTGACCTTTCCCTGTGCTCGTCACTTCCTGATGTGTGAACGAACAGGAAAGAAGTCCCTTTAAACACATTGCTCCATGGCAGTCCCCTTCCCCATCCCAAACCCCCTGCACACACCCGACAAACAACGTTAACTCGTGCTGGAGAAGACACTCGATTTTACAAAATGCAGTCATAATAGTAACAACAGCGACAGCGACCATCACAAGAGCTGGTTCGCACTGAGCGTTCACCGTGCACTCAGCTCTGTCCTAAATGACGCTGGCTGAGACTCTCCACACCACGATCCTTCTGGGATAAATCCAGATTTCACTTTATCAAAGAAACAGAATGGCTTTTAGTGAGTAATGTATCATCTGGTTGACAAACCTGCCTCGAGTACCAATTTTTATATCCAAACGGTCAGGTTCCCCTAAAGATAAAACACTATTTGGGTTTCCTTTCTGCTCCCATACTGCCCATGGAAGTAGTTATCGAAGCTTAACATGAAATTATCCAGAGATTCAACTTCCTGCAGGAAGAGTCAGTGCTCAGGCTTTGCTGAGTTCCTTTCCTGTCTGGGGAATATTTACCACAACAGAATAAAACTTCATGCCAGAGAACGTTGCCTCACACTGTTACCTCACATGACGCCTTGCATTCAACACCTGCCCACCTGCAGAATAAGTGCTTAATGCTCCCTGGAAATGTGGCATCTGGGGCGGGATTTGAACCATGGATGACACACAAAATCCTCATCGCTTTGCTTTTCTCTTATCCTCTGCCCCATGTACGTGAGCAAGGGATGGAATAAGAATACCAAGTCAAGTTCTCTTAGTTAACTCTGATCAAAGAGCGAGAAAGATAGGATAATGGTGACAATTGGCTTGGGATTTTCTGTGGCTTTAAATTACCCATTCCTCTTCTGGTTTCAGAGGCAACTGAGAACAGGACTACCTATACGGTTGGGCGAGTTGTTTGCTGCACAAGAGCCCAGGTTTAAGGAGATGAGCAGAGACCCAAGTCCAGCCTGCACCCTACTTACCAAGCCTGGCGCCCTGCATGGGGCCGAGTGGCCCATACTTCACGCAAAGCCAGTGACCCCCATTAAACGCATGGGGTGGAGGCGGGGGAAGGAAGGCTGATGAAAGAGAGAAACCATAAAGAAAGGTTTTGCAAATGGGGAGGACACAAAATTTAAGTCATGACATGGCGTAATGCGGTTTTTTCGGTCGCAACTAATTTAATGGCTCACTACAAAAGGGCGCATCTAATGGAGCTTAGAAACCTTAACACCGGGGCGGGCTGCTTTCCAAACATTTCCTGAATGGCAGGGTTTGTTTTGTCCTGCAACTCATTTTCCAAGAAAACTTTCAAAGTCTAAGGGGATTTTTAATCCAAGTGAATTTTTCCCTGTCACCTTTTATCCCGCCATCGGGACATTTCTCCCCAGCAACTGTGGGCATGGCACGCTGTTCCTTCCATGGGGTTAATGGCCCATGGTGGTGTTCTGGAGATGGCAGTTTGTAATGTAAAGAGGCTGAATTGTTTGTTTAACAGTCAAGTGACAAATTATTTAATTAGCACATATGCCATTTGTCTCCACAGCTGTGATCATCGGTACTAATTGCAAAGCAGTCTTAATTTATTGTAGATATGTTGCTCCATGATGCTAATGTGGTCATTACAAACGGCCATTATGCCCTCGTATCATGTTTGGAAAGGAGAGTAATTCCGCCACATGGGGGGAAATCACACTTCTAGTCCCAGCCAACACACACAGCCACTACTGTCGCCGGTCGTGGGAATATTCAAGAGAGCGATGCTCCTTTGGAAATCTCTTAAGTTACACTTCTGAGGGCCAGAGGTTAGACCAGGTTATTAACACAGAGAGTAACCCATGTTCAAGGATGTGCCCACTTCCACCTTCCCACCTGCAGAATAAGGGGCGGCTGGACCCTGGCATTGGCTGTCCTTCGACTGTCCCCCACTCACAAGGAAAAGCTTGTCCTGTCTTACTACCCTTAGTCAGATGAGCCTCATAGACCCACAAATGGGGAACTCGAAGCAGCATGTCTACCTCGGGACAAAACCTGGAGGCCAACTGGGCTTTAGCAGCTTATTAACAAACACCAGCGATCAAAAGTAGCAATCCAGTATCCCTGGGAACAGAAGCTGTGGCTTCGAGTGAAGGACTTGGGTGTGGAGGGGGGTAGGACACGTGGCAGGGGTGGGACAGGGCAGTGGTGGGATCAGGGTAGGTGAAGAATGTGCACATACTCAGTTGGGGAGGAGGTGGCTTCATCCCCAAATTTTCCATTAAACACTCTGTTTGTCTCTGGTACAAGCAATTGGTTTAAAAACATGGTTCACGTAAAATGATGCGAAACCTATTGGAGGAGGAGTTGCAGAGAACAGGAAATAATAACATCAGACTCTGTCTAGTGCCACTGATGATGTCTCCTCATTTAAACTGGAAGTTGAGAGGAGAGTCTTTTAGCCCAGCTGGGGCATGGGAACCTCAGGTTAACTAGCCAGGCTAATCAGCGACCTTTCTTGAAAACAGCTACCCATCTATTTTCTCATTATCCTCTTAACACCCTGAGATGCAGGCGGTGGAGGCTGAGCCCCTGACAGGTGAGGTGGAGGTAGAGGCCAGCTCAGGGGTCATGGCGGAGTGAGAGCAGAGTTGCCAGGTAAAATCCAGGACACCCAGTGAGGTTTGAATTTCAGGAATCCAAATCACACATCCTTTTAAGGTATTCGTTCTTTACCCGAAATCCAAATTGAACTGGGCATCCTGTATCTTTAGTTACCAAAACTATCATTATTAGGTGAGGGGGAGATAGAGAGCAATGAACGCATCCCTTTTTAAATCCTCGTTTGGGGTGGGGACACTGGGTGTAAACCTAACACCCCTGCCAGCCTCCGGCCACGAACCACAGGCGAAATCTGCAGTCTGAGGCGTCCTCCTGAGAGACCCCAGCGGCCACCTGGTAGCTGGGCATCAACCCCAGATGCGCTTGCCAGGAGCCACTGAGTCCCCCAGGAAATGCCTCCTTGTAAAGCGAGGGCCTTTCCGACCCTCTGGCCAGGGGTTTCTGCCTCCCTGGCCACGTTGTCTCAGTCACTACCTTAAATAAAAGGCTTTATTAAATCAGGCAAATGTCAGCTCCACGCCTCAGTAGCAAGTTAACCAGACGACAGGGGTAGACGAGCAAAGTCTCCTTGTGGTAGATTCAGCATAAAAGGGGGCCCAGGGGGGTGCAGGCACAGAGGACAGTGGCCAGACCCCGGCCCTACTTTTCAGGTGGCCACTGGTCAGAACTCTGTCAGCTGTGCCTCTCCCCCAGACGGCAAATTAAAAACAACAAATGTAGCTCTATTCTTTTTTATTTTCCTCCCCCTCCCTTTCTCCCCGACTCTTTTTCTTTTTTCTTTCTTCTTTTTTTCCTTTTTTTTTTTTTTTTGTCAATGCAGAATACAAGGCCACTGCCAAAAACATATCCCGCACAATCAAACATCAGATGGTGACTCCTTTCCCACAGCTTGTGTGAGTGAAAACAGTGAAATTATACCCATGTTTTAGCGGCAAGTCCCCTGGTGTTCCAGCAGAGGCCAGCCGGGCTCTGGCTCTTGTTCGCTGCTTTTTGTTCCTGCGTTCGCAGAGTTTTTAGCGCTGGACACCATTCAGCCCGCATTCAGCATTGTATGTCACTTCACATATGGTTCATCCGCTCCGAATGTGTGCATGTACCCAGAAAATGCAGCTTTTCATTATGTATTCTCTATGTAACAGAAAAGATTAAGATATAAGCCTGGTGAATGCGGCAGGAATTAGTTGGACAGTTGAATAAGGGAAAAATGAATCTAGAATGATGGTGGATTTGGTCTAATGATTGTGGGAGGGCGTTAAGAACTTGCTGGTAGGTTTCAGCCCTTTTAATCCCAGGCTGTGTGTGTATTTTGGCAGGAGAAATGCTCAACTCCATCTTGGAGGGGACAGTAAAAGACTCAGGCGCACGCACACAAACACACACAGAAACCCCTTCAACCTGAGGCAGATAAAGGACTTCCAGAGACTGGGTCCCCAGCCTAAATGTCTTCAAACTTTCTGCAGAGGTTCAGAGGATTCCATATTTCAATGTCCAGCTTTTAAAATAAAATAAAAGTGGGAAGCCTTCATTCCACGGATGAGGCCTTCTTTTTTGTATTTCATTTTATTATGTTCGTCTGGACTGAAATAAAGGATTCAGGCCCCAAAAGGCGAACTCTCTAAAAACGGATTTAATTCTGAACAGTCAACAAAAGCTAAAATGTTCATAGATGCTTTTTTACATTGGCACACAAATTAGAAAGAGGAAGAAAAAAAAAAGCTGTGGTCATTTAAAATACACAAATGAAGAACCTTTGGGAACTAAAACAGAAGTGCTAAGTGACACAGTTGAATTTTTAGCCAGCATTCGCAAAAGATGTCTGTGTGGAATATCATTTGTTTTATGGTTTAATAGGAAGCCAGAAGCGAGAAAATTGAGATTTAGGCTTCTCTACTTTCTATCAGTTTCCAGAGAAACTATTTTTCTTCCAGTCAATTTTGATTGAAAATCAAGATTTGCATTACAATGGAGATATTTCAAAAGTGTAACTACAAAAGGCTGCGACTTCAGAGACCTCTGGCTTAGATGTGCTAGTTTCTAGTACATCATCTCATAAAGGCTTGGGAAGGGTCTGTTCTCACTTCCAGACCAGAGGAGGCTCTGGTCACTGCTCATTGTAAATTCCGCACTGCAGATTCTTCTGGAAACTCACATGTGACTATTTAATATGAGAGAGGAGGGGAATATAGCGACATGTTGGCTTTTGAGGAAATTGTTTACATAATTTACATAATTTACATAAGTTACACAGATCTTTTTGGTGGGTGAAAGGGAGCATATTAGTCTAATTCATATTAAAAATAAGCCTTGAAGAGTTTACCAAAATCTAAAAAAAAACTACCTGCTTGAGGTGTTGCACTTTCTATATATTTCGATATTCCCTTGCATAATTGTGGTCCAAAAATTTGAAAACTTGCTTTATTTCAGTAAAAAACATGTGCATTGCAAAGCAACACCCTACCAATAAAGGGTAGTATCATTTTTTTTCCTCTCTCAACTTAAATACATTCATTTAAATTTTTACCCATGATGTGGTCAATATTTTAGTGGTTTAGCTATCAGGTTTATATAATTCTTGTAGAAATGTTAACAGTTTAGGAGTTTCTGTTCCATAACTAGTTTCTGTTCCATAATTTTTCCCCCACTCCTACAATCTTCTCACTCATGTGTGACTATTATGCAAATCAAAAAAAAATGTTTGAGTTTCCAAATTCCATTTTTCTTACCCTATTCCAGGATTTGGACATGTGGAAGAACAAAACGTATGGCATCAATTAAGACATCTTTCAATTTTCATGCCACTTTTTACATAAATTGGTGTCTTATGATAACACGTTAGGGGAAAAGAGGTGCTGATCTGTGTGGGACCTGTCTATGTAAAACTTAATCCGCCAGAGCCATTTTTCTCCTTTGCTCTTTCTTGGTGAGTAACATTCTAGTACAAGTTAGTCTAAACCTAGCAGAGGTCGCCATCCTTGCATCCTGGTTTATTAGATTATTTTCATTCAATTCCTGGTGTACCATTTCCACTCTGGTCCCTTACAAGTAGCACAGCCAGGCACAAAATCTTTCCTTCAGCCTAGATAATCTGGTATAATTTTCCACAATGCTTTTCATTTATCACAAGGGAAGTTATGTCTCCATTTGAAGCAGTTTACATCGGTACAAGAAGCACTTGCTCTCTCTCTTTTTTTAATCCCAGAAAATGTGACTGCAATTTAGAGTCTCATAAACAGGCTGGTGTGGCGATAAACAATCTGGAAAAAGTGGTACTGGCAGAAAACTTTGATCATAATTTGCCAGATGGAACAAAACAGCCAATGCCTTCTGCTTTGTCCCTGTGTATATTTGGGGTTATTATCAGTGTCGTGGCTTTTAAAGGGTCTTTCTGTGCTAAACACAGGACCGGACCGTGGAAAATCAAAAAACAAACTGGCATTTGGAAGGGCAATAACTTTTCTCGAAGAAGGGAGGACTCTACCGTTCGCCTATTATTTCGGACTTACTTCTGCTTCTCTACATCTTCCAAGGGAACAGATGAAGACGGGTCGCCCACCGTCAGTTTTGCTGCCTAAGGAAGCAACAGAAGCTTTCTCTCCAGGAACGAGAAAAGGAAACCTGTTTGCTTTTCGAGTTTCGAGTCCTCCCATAGAGATGAAAGGGAAATTAAAGTGAGTTATCCCTACGAGTCGCCAAAGTAAAAACGGGTGGCTTTATCCGAGCTCTTCAGAGCTCTTTAAGACTCGAAGGTCTGGCTTGAAATCCGTATAATACTTTCATTCACTAAGTCAAGATTAACAGCGCTGGCGCTGTGTCCTGGGGGAGACCCTCCAGAAGGCACTTAGAAATAGACATGGTGTTGCTTTGAAACACTTCCTCCGCAGCACACATCAGAAAAATGGATTTTTTTTTTCACTTCCCAATAAAGATCCCTTTGGCATCTGATTTAAAGTCACCGACTCCTTTCTGCCATGCAGACACCTTTCCCCACATCTTCTCTTTACACCTCAAATATTTCTGGTTCTCACTCTTTCTCTTCCCCCCAGCATAACTCTTTTAAAAGCAGTCCCTGGTGGGTGATCTTTTTCCTTCACATTTTTAAGCCTCGACCTTCTCTTTCTATGCCGCCCCCCGGGGTTTCCAGAACGATATTTGAGATAGCTGTAGTCAGGACCAGAAATAATGTTTGCTTTTCTTCTCCCACATGTTCCAAAATAAAATCGGAGGAAAATCACTGTGAATTAAAGTAGATTTGATATTAAGTTATTAGCACAAAGGCAATTCTATTTGCTTTCTGCTTTGTCCTAGAAAACGGAATAAAAATAATACAGAACCCAAATCATCAATGAGTGAAGAAAGCAATCCTCTGCAGGCAGTAAAGTGAAGGGGAAATTTACACTGGAGAGCGACATTCTGAAACTTACATGGCTGTCGAGGCACCAAGCCCGATGCCTTCTCCAATAAACACTCCTGTAGGAAACTCTCAGGTAAAATTTCAGACATTTCTTTTCCTTTTGCTGATTTTCACTCTTTCTCTACACCTGACTTCGTTTTTAGTGGTTGTTTCCTGCATGTTGGAAAGATTTTACTTTCAAAAGGCCCCAAACTAAATACAACGCTGATCTTAAACCACACAGGCCTTGGGTTTCAGTGCCGGCTGCATATTTGGCAATAAATCCCGAGAAGCAGCCTAATCCCATACAAGCCCCACTGCAGATTCTGTCCCTGGCATTGTGTTCCCCAACCAGCTCGGGAGAATACCATATTGATCCTAAAAACGTGCAGCTTCTTAGCTAGCAAGTACTCCATACGTGGAGTCAGGGCTGTGAACCAGGTATTGCATCTCAGGGCCAAGAAAGCGACAAGATGAGACCCCCCAGAGGTGCGTGCTTATTATTGTCAGTTGGTTTAGTCTTTCCGTCAGCTGTTTTACTGGTATCTGATTAACCCTACTGGTCGCAGGGGATAAGCCAGGGTTTTATCTGATCCAGGAACAAAACTTTCCTCTGGGACAGAAGGTGGTCTGTCCAGGTCAGGGTACGGGTCATTGGAACAGCAGCCTCAGGAAGCCTGCATTCTCTCGGCAACTACTTGTTACAATTAGTTAAAAAATAAAACAAAACAAAGCAAGCAAACAAAACAAACAAACAAAAAACTAGCATGCGGTAAATTGACACTTTCGTGGGTCCCTTAGTCTGGACAGTGCGATCATTCTGGAAAACAATGTCAGCATATTTGTTTGAAAGTGGAGAGTATGACGATGTTTCGAGTAGTAAAACCACTGCCCTCTGAGTCATGTGGGATTTCATTTCCTTCCCTTCAGGATCTGGGACTCCATTCTCCTGCTCTGTGTTGAATCCAAGTATGTTAAATGAAAACGCAGAAATGAGGAAAGGGTTAATGGAGCAAGACAGCATCTGCGTGCATTGTCCTCGCCAGCTCCCCAGCTGGGCTGACAGATCATCTGCAGGACTGAAACTGGAAGTAGATTCCTTGAGTCTTGGGACAGAGTGCCTTGGCCTCGGGCAGAGAAGCCTAGACATTCCCCAATATCAGTTCCGTTCTGCTTCCTTCACGAGAGAGACGCCAGTTTATAGGCAGACAGGTGTCCACTGGGAATAGCAACGCTACAATTTCACAGAACTGAAAATGTGTGGCCTTGCGACTAAGTTCTCTACCCAAAACAAAGGCTGAACGTGGAGGTGGTGTGCTTTTCTGGAAAGTGTCCTTAAAAGGAAGGGGCATTTACTTCTTTGCTCTCCTTCCTTCCTGCTAAATGGAATGCAGAGGTGATGGCTGGATGTCTGAAACTATGTGAACTTGTACTAAGGAGGTAGAGCAGCCCCTCACCATGACCCAAAGAGCAGAGCCATTCTCCCAGCTCTAGGTGCACGAGAGAGAAATAATGGACTTGATTTCAGATAGAGGAACCCAGCTGTAACAAATGCAGGTGCTAAGGGCATTCTCCGTCCTGCCAAGTCCAAATCAAGGTTCTAAAGTGTTCATTTCCATTTGAGCCCTGATCTCAACTGGAAAGGCAAAGTGAAAAGATAAGACCCAGAGAATCCGGCCCAAGGTGACAAACTGGCTGGATCAGAAAGCTCTTGTGGGCAAAAAGTTACCTTGCGGGAATCCAACCACCTAGTAATGCTGTCCTGTCAGGCTAATTGTTGTATAGATAAGGAAAGCTACTTCTCAACTAACATTTTTCATTTTCTACTGGTCTTTGTAGATTTGTGTGGATTCTTCATCTGATTACACAGGCCCTAGAGATACTAGGAAGAGAGATACTTCAAATACATTTGGACATAAACAGGCAAACAAACAAGCAGATAAAATAAAGGCTAGAGTCCTCTCATTAAATGCCGAATAGTGAATGATTTGAGCTTCGTTAATTTTCTGTTGTGAAATAGAAATGACATACATTTTAGAGTTTTGCTTCCAATTTTATGTTTTCTAAGACAATTAGAGCCAGGCCTGGACTGGTGTAAAGAACATATATAAACCAATGAATCAACGAGAAATTGAGTGTCTCCACGTGCCTCATCGTTAATGGCCAGTAGAGGTAGCAGGGGGTGTACGGATACTGCCCCTCATGACATAATCCAGACACCAACAACGAATATCCACATGTAAAAGAATGAAATCAGATGCCTACTTCACGCCATACATGAAAGTTAATTCAAATGGATTACAGACTTAAATATAAGAGCTAAAATGAGAAAACTCTCAGAAAAAAAAACAAAGGAGTAAATCTTTATAATCTTGGATTAGACAATGCTTTCTTGGACATGACACCAAAAGTACAAACAACCAAAGGAGAAAAAAAAATAAATTGGACAAAATTAAAAGTTTTTGTGTTGCAAATGATGTCAGTAAGAGAATTGATAACTCATGGAATATGATAATTTTTTTTTCAAATCATATATCTGGGAAGGATAGGTATCCAGAATCTATAAAAAACTTACAACTCAATAATAAAAAGACAAGCCAATAAAAAATGGACAAAAGATTTGAATACACATTTCTCCAAAGAAGACATACAAATGGCCAATAGGCACATGAAAAGATGCTCACTATCATTAGCCATGAGGGAAATGCAAATAAAACCACAATGAGCTACTGCCTCACAGCCACTGGAATGGGCTAGAACCAAGAAGACAGATAATTACAAGTGTTGGTGAAGATTTGGAGAAATTGGAACGTTCAGTCATTGCTGATGGGACTGCAAAATGGTACGGTTTTGGCAAACTGTGTGGCAGTTCTTCAGAAGCTTAAAAATAAAGGTTCCATAGGACCAGGAATTTTGCTCCTTAGTAGATATCCAAGGGAAAAGAAAACACACATCCAAACAAAAACTTGTACGTGAATGTTCATAGCAGCAGTGTTTGTAATAGCTAAAAAGTGGAAATAACCCAAATGTCCATCAATTGAAGAATGGATAAATAAAAGTGTATCTACATACAATAGAATATTATTTGGCAATAAAAAAGAATAATGTATACTGGTACAAGCTCCAGCAAAGGCAAACCTTGAAAGTATATGAAACTAGTCACAAAAGACCACATACTGTATGATTCCGTTTATGTGAGATATCTAGAACAGGCAAATCTGTAGAAACTGAAAAGAGATGAGTGGTTGTCAGGTGTTGGTGGGAAGTGAGGATGGGGAGTGACTGCTAATGAGTATGGGATTTCTTTTTGGGATAATGAAAATATTCCAACCTTACACTGTGGTGAAAGTTATACAGTTCTTGGAACATACTAAAAACCAATGAATTGCATACTTTTAACAAGAGAATTTTATGGCATGCATATCACATCTCAATAATGATATGTTAAAAATGCGGGAATTAGACATGACTTAGAAATCAAAATGAAATGGGTCCAAACAAAGAGCCTATACCTATGATCTGGGTTTTTCTGAAGGGCTCTTGTTGTTAACTCTATCATCTCTAGAGTCTGGGCTTAGATGGCTGGCCCCACTCTGTGCTCAATGCCTGAGCCTTCCCACCTGGACTGGACCCCCTGTCCTGTCCAGCCCACACAGTCCCTCAGCCTCTGTCCGCTTAGCTAGCACCTGGCCCCACTGTTCCCTGGCCAACCCCTCTCTCACTGTGCATATTCCTGGTGGAACTACTCTGCATTCACATAATAATAGTTGTCATGTATCAAGCACCTACTATGGGCCAGATGATGTCTTAAGTACTTTACATGTTATAATTTATTTAATTCTCAGAATAATTCTCATTGAAATAAGTTCTAATATTATCTCAGTTTCACAGATATGGAAAATGAGATTAAAGAGATGACCGAAGTAGTAAATGGAGAAGGAGAATTTGACTCTAACTTCAGAGACAATCCTTGACCATGTACCACTTTGCCTCAGTGGGTGGCTGTTGACAGTAGGTTGGCGGAGGCCAAGATCATGACCTCTAGTCTTGTCTTTGGGGGCAAAGTCACACTGATGCGAAAGGACTGGACTGTTTAAGCCATCCTGCTTTGAGATCTCCTTGGATAACTTTTCTCATTTCTGGGCTCTTCCTCCTGAGCTTCATTTGGCTTCCAATAGCCAAACAAAGCCTGTGGCTTTTCCTTCTGGCTACTGGGGCCCACTTTGCGTGAAGACAGTGAGCTGGGAGAGCCTGGGAATCTATATTCCCTCCAGGTGGCTCTTGTCCTTTAACTGACGATGTGTGATTAAGAAAGCCCCAGCTTCCTCGCCTCCACACAACTCTGAGGTGTAATTGACCTTCCACAGTCCTCCGCACGATCAGATAGAAGCTACTTCTGAGCAATTTTGCCTGAGATCACACCTTTGCTTGGTTGCCTTCCTCTCCTTTCCTTGTTCCTCCTCACTCCCTTACCCATTTCCCCTGGGAACTTATCTTTAAAGGGCTTGCACATGAGCCTTGCCTTCTGGGTCTCCTGGGAAACCCAGCCTAAAACAGAATGTGTGTAAAGTACTGAGCACAGCCCGGAGTACATAGCATGTGCTCATTAAGTGGCCACATACTTGTGCTCATAGCTTCTCAAGGATGCTCTTCTCCTGCTTGCCTCTCAGTTTTTGCACTAGTTCTTGAATTATGAGACAGAGGTGGGACAAGCGGAAAACTAAATATCAAGGGTCAGTCTTACATCTCACCCTTGTTTGCTTCTTTTAAGAGCTGCTCAGCTCTTACACCAGACAGTTTTTCCTCCTATCATGCAATGACCTTCACATCTGACTTTGAAGGTGCCACTTGGTATAAAAAAACATTTTTTTTATAGTTTTGAGAGAAGGTGGAGGACTCAGACCTCTAAGCAACTAGCTTCCAATGCTTTCCCAGCCCTACCTCAGAAAAATAAAAATCAAATATTTATTGAGAGTTTAATGTGTCAGTGTGAAATACTCTCGTAGAAAACTAAAAATATCAAGCATTTTTATGGTCTTTGTCATACACCACAGCCTTTTCTAAGTGCTTTAAGCGTATGAATTAATTTAGTCTTCTCAGCCCTCTGAAGCAAATGCTATCATCATTATCACTCCCATTTTTATGGATGGAGAAACAAACACAGAGAAGTTAAGGGACTTGCCCAAGTCCACCCAGGTAGAGGGTGGCGGAGCTGGGATTTGATCTGGAGTAGTATGGCTTAAGAGTCCATGTTCTTAACTATGAGGCTAACCCCTCTCCCTGTAGTGGGATAGATAGGGCAGCCCTATGGGTAAGCAAAAGGAGCAGTTACAGACATATTCCTTGAGGGTCTGCTTTGTGCAGAAGTCCAGTTGCTTGAAATAACCCCCACTGTATGCGTGCACACTCACACATACTCACTCACACTGGCCTTCTACTGGGCCCGAAGTTGCCACTGCCCGATAAGCTTCTGGACCTGCGTTAGAGCTGCAAACCCACACATAACAACTAACACCCATTGATACCACCTGACGTACTCCTTTTATCGTACTACCCGGCAATTCTCCAATAAAGCTATGATGTAATTTTTTCCTTGACAGTCTTTTTTACTTTGTTGAAGGTGAAAAGGATGCTGCAGCACCTCAAACCTTTCCTCCTACAGAGGATCTCAGAAAGCCTTTGAAGGATGCACGAGTGAGGGAGAAAAGAACTACCCAGCGGTTTTCAAACTGTGTTCCGAGGAACCCTGGGGGGTGTTCCCTGGAGGAACTGCAAGGTCAAGCATCAGGGGATCGAGAGAAAGGCCCCGCAAGAGCAATAGCAAAGGGGGTCTTTCTCCCCATCCTCTCCTGCCTCCAGGCGCCTCATTCACCCACTTCCCATTTCACCCAGAAAGCTCTGCCTCTGTGTTTTTCTTCTCTGAGTGAGCCTACTGCTGAAACAATACTTGAAAACCCCTTTTCAAGGGGCGGATAGAGGACTCCCTTCCCCGTGGCCCTGCGGTCCCAGCCAGAGGCATTCCCACCTCCCCTTGCACGTCAGACCCTCCCCCTGCCCCCGATGATGTCAGATGCACGGGCCACGGCCCCTCCTGGAGGGTCTGTCTCTGTCACACTCTCCTAAACAGATGCTGAGCCGGCTCTCAGTGAACACGGGTGAAGTGTCTGCTTTTAGGTCATCCAGAGGCGGTGGCCTGTCACTGGGTCATTTTGGAGGGATGACCACCTTGGGCTGGCAATCCGAGAGCAGCTTGGTGACGGCCTGTCTTCCCCATGCTCCTCATCACGAGACCACATGGGTTCTCCAAGTGCGGTCCCCAGATGGCTGAGCAGCAGCACCTGGAAGCTTGTTCCCGAAGCAAATTCTCAGGCCCCACCCAACCCACCGCGTCGGGGACTCAGGAGTGGGGCTGGCAGCCTGTCTTCTCAAGCCCTTCAGGTGGCTCTCCTGCTCTCTGGAGCTGGAGACCCTGTCGCAGGCAGCTGAGTCAGCGGTGCTGCTTCAGCACCCTGTGTTAAGTAGCCATGTGGCTCCAGTGCCTTGGACCCGAAAAGGTTCGGGCCGCGCCCGCCATGAACACATGTATGTGCCTGTAATGACCTTAGGAACTTGCTGAGACCAAATGAAAGTATGAAAACCAGAACCCATGTGTTCCCCATTCCAGAGAAAGCCCTCGGAGCCTTCCCACTTACCAGGCACCAGTAGAAAGTTCCAGTCGTGCGATACTTGGGAAAGTTCACTTCTCCTTTTTAAAGTAAGTTGTTTGTTTTCACCAGCAGGCAGAGATGGTGGAACATGACATGAAGCTGTTCGGGTACCGTAGGCTCCGGAAACGCTAAGTAATTAGTTACTAGAGAAAGATGCTCTGTTACGCCTTTTCCAGAATCCTGAAATCGATCAGGCCCTCGATCGGGCCCTGTGGACTCCCACTGGGCTGTGAGGGCATGCCATGCTTCTAATTCTCTGAGGCCATTTTTCTGAACACCAAGCAAGGCTTCCAAAATTTGCTTATCATTTTCCAGTTGTGGTGTCTGCTTGCAAACCCTTTGGACTTTTTTTTTCTTTAACAGATGTGCACTCTTTATAAAAGAGTGCAATAATAATTCCACCTTTTTCCCCCCTGTTATGATGGAGGGAAATCACTTTCAGAAAGACACCCGACTCTAAGCTTTGAATCACGTTATTTTAATACAGCAACAAAGAACAAATGCATTTCTCAATTATGAAACCCATCTGCGAAGCGCCTTTCAAAGCCTGCCGTTGTGCAGACATGTGATCAAATTCTTACATCATCTTGAAACAGTAGTTGCCCCCTGCTCACTGCACGGTTTGCTTGTGCAACGTGATAGCATTGTATGTTTCTCTTTTTAAGTTAAACACGTTTTCCATTAATTCCAACTGGCACCAAAGTGATTCTGAAACACTGAGGGTGGCAATAAGCAGTGGTAACAGCCCCTGGGGAAGGATGGTCACCAATTGACTTTAGCATTCTAGCTGCTGCCAAGTTGGAATCAGCTTTCCCTGAATGAAACAACTGCCCCTTCCTCCTGTGGGGTGTTTGCTGGATGTACCTGGAGTTGGTCCTGTTCTCAAGACCTCATAGATGTAGTGTCAAGGAAACAGAAGCCATGCGTTATGGATAGAGTGTGTCTCTCAGAAAGATGGTGAAAGTCCTCACCCGCAGGACCTGTGAATGTGACCTAACCTGGAAATAGGGTCTTTGCAGGGGACCAAGTTAAGATGAGGTTGGGCCCTAATCCAATAGGAGTGGTGTCCTCATAAAAAGGGGAAATGTGGATGCAGAGACAGACACTCACGCAGGAAGAACCCATGTGACGACGAAGGCAGAGATCAGAGTGATGGGTCTATGCACCAAGGAACCAAAGATTGCCAGAAAATGACCAGAAACTGGGGGAGAGGCCTGGAACGTCTCCCTCACAGCCTCGGAAGGAATCAGCCCTGCCGACACCTTGATCTTGAACTTCTGGCCTCCGGAACTGCAAGAGAATAAATTTTTGTTGTTGAAGCCACCCAGTTTGTAGTACTTGTTATAGCAGCTCTAGGAAATTCGTACACCATTCAATCCATCCAAGTCTATAAATGAGCCCGAGTCCCATATAACTTGGTAGTTAGGACAACACTAAGCCTTCTTAGAACCTAACTTGGATTCAATAATCTTTCCAATACTGAACCGTGAATCTCACTGCCAAAGGAAGTAAACGTAGGCCTTGCCTTGAGAGATCATTGTAGCACCGCTCTCCAAGGCTTGTGTTCATATTAAAATCTCTTTCTCAGGCACCAAAGGGCTAAGACTCTGAAGGTGCCCAAGATTCAGCCTGCAGGTTTCCCTGCAGCAAAGGTTTATTTAACTATGACGTCAGGAAGCCTTGCTGAGCCACTTTGGGCAGAATGGGTGGAACCAATGTTGGTTAATGAGGGGATGGAGGTGAAAGAGAAAAGGTTGAAATTCTAGCTTCTTTCCCCAGTCCCCAGGGATCTGAGATCTAAAGACAAAACACAAGAATACCTTGGCTGCCACCTGGCCTCCTCTCCCTCTCTTGAGCGCCCTCTGGTGTTCTCAAGTTGTAACAACAGTAGCTCATTCAACAGTGGGAAAGGTGGCCCAAGGACCTGGACCTTTCTAAATTGAAAGCTAGAGGCGTTCTCCCCTAAGTAACTCAGTTGCTGAATTTAGTACTTTCCTGGTGTCCAAAGACAACAGAGGTAGCAAGTCTGAACTCAGATTTTAGATTACTTCCTCACTACTTTTAGCATTCAAATTCCCCTCTAGTATGGATGCAGCCTACCTAAGTTCCACTACCTTTTCCCACACTCACACATCAACCCATTTCAAAAAAAAAAAAAAAAAAA